>UCOK01000007.1:0-133136 GCA_900474325.1 Synergus umbraculus | reverse complement strand
TATATATATATTATACTCGTGGCTTGTGTCTTACTACCTTAAGCACCTTTTCCACGAGCATTTCAAAGTCGAAACACTGCGAATTCCCTGGGTGTATGTTTATCTCTGCAACTTTATATTCTCCATTCTTAATACCAGTGCATCTGCGAACATTTATTTTCCTCCTAGAATGCCAAACACTAACTTGAAAATTATTTCAAAGATATTTTGTTTCGCTTAATAAAAAGTATAAATAATTTCAATGTGTTCCATTAACAATGAAAATGTAAAAAATGAAGGTTCCATCAAATGGTCCAAGTGACCATTACTGAGAAGTACATTTAACTGATGTTCAATGACAATCTGAAATAAACCAAACTGTGAAGAGATCTTTGTCTTGCGAGCATCAAGAGGGCGGATAATCGTAGCCGATGAGAACAAAAAATTGATCATTGAATTTCTACTCCCGCGCTGTTGTTGGTCCACGATGTTTTTTCGACGTTTAACCCTTTGGTAGCAGTGCTAGCATTCACCTGCAAAGGCGAAACCAGATACCCCAATCATCTTGTCAAGGGTGATTGAATCGAGTACAAAGGGTGTCCCACAATAAACCGCCCTCGCAGGACTTCAGGGTCCAGATATAATATGTATTCGTGTAAGACGGGTTGAAAAGCTCAAATTCCACACTATCTAGTGTCTAACTCGCTTCTTCTTCGCGGTACGTGCCATGAGAGATTACTGTGATTGCTCTTCTCTGAATAGATAATAGATATCCTGATTATACATGAAGCATCAGGCTAATTTTTTGCCTCAAAAGAATGTCTCTTATATCTTTCAGTTTAATCTTAATTGGCAAGCAGTTACTGCTAATGAAATAATGATTATATTACATTTCAAATTCCTTGATAAAAAAATCCTCTCAAGTCAAAAGTTCTTACAGATGATGATTCTGTAGATATTGGAGAGTGTCGATCAGCATTCAGTGGAGACACCGGAAGTCATTCCAGTCTCATTGTTAGAAGATGGATCGATTGGATTGTAGATGTAGAACTAGAATGTAGAGTGTAGAATGTAGTTGAGTGTTGGCGAGCATGTGCTTCTGTCGGTTGCTTCTGGGTGGTTAGCCGGTGGTGGATGCGTTGGTAGCGTTGGTGGAGGGGTAATGCATTGAATTAGACGCAAATGCACCCTGGGCACCAATTGGACGAGCTACCCGTGCTCTGGCTCCATCTCTCCCCCGAGGACCACCGACTCCTGGATACCAACCCGGATACAGGGATGCTGCCCGGATCCCCGGACCATAGCCTCAGCCAGCACGCGGACCATCGCATCGTCCTGCGACCGCGAATCTCTCTCTCATCCTCTCCTCTCGTTCACTTCTTACTCCTTTACTCCTTTTCCTCCACTCACTCATTCCAGAATGCGAAATGATCGCAAAATTATGCCAAAATGCTCGTAAACAAACCGGACAACTTGACTATTTTGCATATTATCGCACACTGGCGGAAGCTTTCTAGTTTCTACATATGTCCTTGCGAACCAGTTCTCTGTGTGTTTGGTTTTTATTTTATTACCAGAACAGGGTTCGAGAAACGGGATATATTGCTTCTGGAAACTGTAACCTGATCCTGGACCGCTGGATCAGGTGTAATTAGGATTAGACCTAGGCAAGGGTTGAATTATGCATTATCCTGGGATTCCGTTTATTTATTTGAATTACGACCATTTTAAGAAGATGTAAATTTATGGGGAATGGCGTGGTTTTCGGTATTTTGTAAGTTTGGTTTATTCAGAGAAATCATGGAAGGTCAGAGTTTATCAGAGAGTATCATGCGGCAGATCCAGATCGAAGGATAGTTTAACGAAGAATTTCTTAAAATTGCAATGCATTGACATCGTGGGTACAAAACATCGACCTAAAATCCTTGAAACTAAAAAATTTTTAAATTCCCAGCAGAACTCTGTGGCTAATTTTAATCAGATTTGCGAGATCAAAGGGATCCCTAGTTCCATCAAATTGCTATGGCTTAAGCCATAGTATTCAGTACCAGTGATGGAATTCAAGGACTACTCTTTTCCATGGTAGATATATAGAAGCATACGAGTCCCCAAGGATCTGATGGTTGCTGCGGTAGAAAATTTCGCACGCGCGAAACTGCCTTTAATTTAAATCGGTTCCCATAGATCTTTCCTTGCGATTATCGCTGGTATGCGTGTTTTCATGTACAAGACTCTAGGTTTTATGGTATCGGATATACGCATATACATCACTCGCGACGTACTTAGGTAGCAGTATAGATTCTACGTATGCAATACACGTGTGATTTTGTATTTGTATGGTGAAGCCTACACCCGGAGAGGCGCTGCAGGAGCAGTTAACAGCTGAGTTTTTCCAGCATGGACCCCATGGGTGCGCGCCATGGCACCCTGAGGTCTCGTTTCGGCCTATGCTTTATATGTAACCGACCACCCCTATTGCCTTTCCTTCGTCTACCATACTATCAAGTGGTACATACATTCAGTCCGCGAGAAACTGTACAAATCACCATGGATACGTGGTGTGCTATTTTTATTGAGGATAGTTTACTAAGACGAGAATATATATGGAAGATTTTCGGAATTGCTTATTATGAAGCTTGTGAGAAGTGTTTTATATTATTTTTTTATTCATTATTGATTATTATGTATTGTGATTTTTGATTCTGTATTATTTGTATTATTTATGGTCAACCTAATATTTTTGCTCTCTTATAGCGCTTTTCAGTATATTTATGGTAAATTATCAGATAAATTTATTTTGGTTTTCTTTCAAATATTAACAGATTTTATTGTCCGGTTGGATATATGGAATGTTTAAAGGCTTCTCGTTCGATTACCAGAGTTAAGCAACGCTTGGCTCGGTTATATTCGGATGGAGGCCGCTTGTACTCTTCAATGTATCTATAAATAAATTGATTATTCCATTACAATCTTTTGAAATATTTTTTTAATATTTTGAAAACAGTTAAAACTAATTTGGAAACAAAAAATGTTTATGGATTCTCAAAAATCTCTTAAATCTCTTAAAATCTGCTGAAACTTGTTGAAATTCCTTGAAACCATTTGAAATCTTTTGAAATTATAAAGAAAATATAATCATGAAATGTAGTTTAATATTAATTTTTATAAAATGGGTAAATTTCTGTACAGGTTACCCTAGAGTTATCAACTGTATGAAATTTATGAAGTATACATTATATAAAAACAAAAAAAAATAAGAAAGACGGAAAACTTGTCTATTTTGTAGGTCGTAGGTTGTGGAAAGCCAAGGGACCAACAATCGGAAAACATCGTTGTTGAGGGTGGCAGGAGACGCGAAAGTACCGTTCGAGGATTTCTATTTCCCACGATCCCTTGACTGCCATACGAGCCACAATACTCCGTCTTTCTCTCTACACTGCGGTAATCATAATTACACCTACGGGTGTCTTCTTATCAGAGACCTGATCCCTCAGCCCTTCACCCCTTCGAGAAACCTTTTCTTATTGTAAACTGACCCCCTTCATCTTTAGAAATACCGTAACTTTTATTTTTACTTCTAGATAGAAAATTAATTGTTTTATTACATATATTATCTTGCAATTATTGATTCCAATCGAAAATATTAATAATTACACATAAAAAACACTATATATAAAAGAATCACTATAAACGAAGCTTGAAATTCAGTTTAGAGAGATATTTTCCTATATATTTGATTGTAATTCAGTTTTCGCGGTGCAAATCGAATTATGTCAGCGCGTGCTGAGAGCCTTTATATAGTTAGCACATAGAATTGAGTCTGGTGAATGTGAATGTGTGAAACATGTGAATGGCAGTGATACACCGCAACACGTGGCGTGTGCCCTCCCACGTGGTCGACACAGTCGCAGGCAAGCTGAGTATTTGAGTTTTTTGCTTCCCCGCGAGTTTTTATGCTGCTGAAGATAGTTAGAAGATCTTCTTGCACTACGTTGGGCGCGGGGCCTGGGGTCCCTGAAACTGGGCTCCTCTTTTTGCAATATATCTCCTTCTCTTTGTTTTCATCGAACCTTCACTCAATTTTTTTATCCCCCTTCGTCACTCCCCTCTTTCTTCGTATATCCCAATCATCGTTTTTGAACGCTTATCCATCATCTTCGCTCTCGATTACGATCCAGAACGTCGAGTTCCGATGCAGAACTTTATAAGATTGGTATTGAAATGAAGAAAACGAATTGAAATGAAAACGTGCATCTGCATCTTTTTTAACACGACTTTTTTCGTAAAAACTCTTTAAAGTTTTGTATTTACTGTTAGAACAAAATATTTGAAGAGAGATAAAGTACAAAATCAGCTGTTATTCTTCTTTATTTTACATAATTCAAAGAACGTCGTATTTTTAAAATACACGTGCTTTATGAGCGAATAATTGCAAAACTATTGTACTAATTTGCAATTTTTCACATAGCCACCCTTTCCGCGTTTACTTACACCGTTACTTCCTTTAAAGCCCCGAGAATGAAAAGAATAAAAGAATACATGGGAAATGGGCGAGAAATTATTTCCATTTTAATGGTTAATTATTATTTTACGCGGTATGGTACTTAGAAATTATAATAGAACTCGAATAGAATAAGCCTTACGTATACGAAAAGGAATATGGAAATATTTAAATTATCTTTCCCTCAATTTTTATTCTTTCGTAAAAAAAACTTTACGAGCTGGATAATAATGCAGTGACCTTTTGCTAAGACAAAGGTTTCTTAGAAGGCTTTTTTTGCTATTTAGAAAAAACTCTCTCTTATGAAAATGGTAAATTTTTCGTCTAATTTAGAGTTCGAGAATATCGTTAGTCAAAATGGGAAATGGAAAACGAATGCTATGAGATTTCTAAGATCAGTGCGAATGTCATCGAAGCCCTGAGAAACGTGAATTCAATTAGCCGTAAGAGTCTTCTTGTGGTTGATGCGTGGGTGATTCATAAATGGTAAAATGGCGAGTATAGTTATGGATATTGTTACGTCGAGTTGTCCGAGGTTACAACACAGTTACAACGCGAACCTGAGGTTGCGCTTTTTCTCGGTGGCAGATTGCCACGGTCGCATCTTATTGCACTCGAAACCGCAATTGCTTAGAGCCCCTGCAATTAAGCGAGATAGTTAAATGTTCTCTTTGCAGGCATCAGCGAGGGCATTAGGAATTTTCCTCTTCGGTGCGCGTTTCGTTTCGTTCAAGCGGCCTACTTCCGCAATGAATAAAACGCAATTAAAGAGTCATTGATAAGAGGAAAAGTGTTTTATTTTAATTTTATTAATGTCATTTTAATTTTAATTTTAATTGAATTAAATTTTGGAAAATTGTAGATTTCGATTTTACGTGATCCCGTTAATATTACAAAAGTTACGACTCAAACATTAAAAAAAAAAACTTCGATTTGCAAAGATTGAATACCTTCTGACTGGCTGATTGCGATCCAAGAAACAAGAGTGAGATGGAAGATCGAAAGCGACAGACCGATGAATCTTGGAAGATAAAGAAAAGGCATATCAGTTTATAAATGCTAAGGAGAAATAGAATGCAGGGAGTCACTCCTCATAATGGGCAATCTGCAAATTGTTTATTGAAGATCCTATCTGCCAAAATACTAATTGGGAGCGTCCTTTTATTTATGTATTTCTACATCCCATGCATATTTAGTCCACAGTAGCACATGTAGATTTTCCCATTAAAGTTAGAGAAGTTAAAATTAATGATGTATTATAGAAAATGACTCATATATTTTTTTTGTCTTCAAGATGTTTCCTGATCTCGAATATTAATAACAGAATCGTACTTCACGATTGTATAAAATGATATGAGGCAGAATAGTCGGTGATCGATCGAGATACTTGTTACAAAAAAGCGGATCTGCAAGGCGCCACCTTTTTATATCTTCTGGGTGTCACTTCGAAATGAGAATCTTCATTCACGAATCACTTGAATCGAAGATTCTATATATATATATTAATTTGAAGATTTTATTTTTAACTCAATAATTTTTTATCCCACTAAGGATATGTGGTATATAATTGCCATAAGAGCAAATTTAGTTTCCCCAGCTTTACACTCGTAATAATATATATTTTTTAGACTGAGAAATGCTGAATTTGAATAAAAAAAGACTGTCTGGGTGTAGTTTATAAATTGTACATTTACAAACGATACAAAAACTGGATGAAATACGAAATTACCTTGGGACATTTAAAGGACTTTTTTTGCTTTCTAGTAACGTTTCGCGAATTGTGCCGGGGGTTTTTCATAAATAGGATCAACGAGCGGCGGCTTCGCGAAAGGACTTTAGTTTTGAAGAGGTGTAGGTCGGCAGATTTTATCGTACAGAGAATTCCTACGTGCGTCTGTCGGATATGTTCTCTCCTTATGAATCCCGTACAGTTGACAGACATACATTTATAATATATATATATATATATACACATCATCTACATAAGCGTCAAAAGTACCCAGATTGTTATTCTCTCATTCTGTATTTCAATTTCAGGATACACATAACACATTAGGAAGCTGAGGCAACATTATACATAAAATTTCATATAAAAACTCTTTAAGATTTCCATTATTATATAACTAACACAAAAATGCAATGAATTTGATAAAATTCTTAATAATTGTGGTATTAAAGCTAATTTGATGGATGTAATTCATAAAGTTAATATCGCTTTGTGCTGAATTTAGTGTATCATCTTGACTGCGGTTATTTGAGGGTGTAAATGTTGGATCAGGCCCATGAGTTTAACGATTTGGAGGCTGAAATTTCGTCATAACTTGGAGTTTGAGTAATACACGTTCTCGTAAACGTGAATGGGCGATCACGTGCGGACTGCGAACTATACAACATATAGCAGACACCCAAGTGTGCCGGAAAACGTAATAATCCGGCGGGGTCAGTATAATGATGATTACCGAGCACTCAGCTTCGCTAGGATTAATTTAATGGCCTCCGTGTTCTGTACGGTGCCTGCTTACAGAGTATACTATTTGTGATCACGCGGTTATCTAGGCTGAATTTAAGCACACTCCGAGTTGGGTAAATCGTGGTGCGCGGTTTAACTGGCTTACGCCTGCTTTCACTCATCGGTGATGTTATATTCCTTCCTTAAGCTACTTCCGACAAATCAAGGCTTTCTTGCACAAGTTTTGATCCTGTCTTTCCTATTGGGAAGCTAATATTTTAAGGGGTTGAATTTTTTATCATATGTATATATCTCTAAATGACTTGAAATTGTAACAAGGAATAATAATTATTTATAAAGTTAATATTACTTATTGTTCTCCCCTGTATGTATAGGTATACTTTTTAGATCACTGTTCTGAAGTGATGCGACGAGTAGAATCGAGGATGTGGCCCGGGATAGTTGCAAGCCATAAAGTATGATTCCTTGCGGAAAAGTTTGCAAGAATTTCTTTCAGCCTTTGCTCGAGAAAGTTTCTTGGAGTCTCTTGGGGGCTGTGAGCGCCCCGCGTATAACACATACGAAGCTTGCAACATCCACGTTTATTTACACGTCTACACTCACACAAACATCATTGCGCTCCGGGATGTCTTTAGAAACGATTCTTTCGATTTTGAACCTCCTATCAGAAACTTGAATACAAAAAGTTATAAATACCATTCATATGTAAACATTGTAGAAATGCTACATTTTTAATAAGGTGGAGGAACCCCCGATCATCTCGGGATTGGTAAGACTGTTCATAGAGATTGGCAAGACTGTTAATAGAAATTGGCAGTAAATTTGGAAAATAAGTTTTTTGAGGCCACTCTCACAGAAAATAATAAATTCATTGGTGGTGAAATTTGAAGTGTGGATGTGTTATGTAATAAAAGTGACTCCAGTGGGCGCGTAAATGTGCGTATTGCGTAAGGCGTGTGGCCCACGCGCATTCACGTGAGAAAACTCCCTGGAGAAATAACCGCGCTGCATGTAATGTACGCCAAGGTATTGTAAGGGGTGAAAAGGGGGTGTGAGGGAAAAGGGAATCCACCCTCTAGCTGCTTCTCGCCTATCTAGCAGGTGTGAAACGCCTCGCGTCCGCATCTATTTATTATTTTATTAGCAGCGCATCTGGGGCCAAGCAGGTCGTATATGAAAAACGTGAAGTAGAAGACACAAAGTAATTTACTCTAAAAAAATAATACATAGTGCAATGCGTGTAAGAAATTGCAAAAACTGTCTTTGTAATATCGTAAAAAAATGCATTTTTAAGATTCAATAGGTCAATTGTAAAAAGCATTTTTTTGTATAATATTTTTTTTTTGGAGAGGGAAATTATCAGTGGAGAAGGTGACTCTGATTGGTAGCTCCGCCGCTCGGGGAACCTCTCAACTTCTTTCACATGCTGCTTGCCTGATAATGATTTTTGAATTTAGGATAAAGTAAATAAATAAAGGAGGATAAATTTAGTTTTTTAAATTAAGAATTTAAAGCATTATTATTAGAGATGAAAGATAAGATGCAGAAACTGATAAAATGATAAAATGCAGAAACAGATAATGAAACTCGGAGAAAGAAAAAAAGATAAATATAAAAAAAAAGAAAAAAATTGTTAAATAAGCACTTCAAGACATTTAATATAAAAGAAATATTAATTATGTAATGTAGGAAATAAAAGAATGATAATTTTCATAAATATGTATGTGGGTTGTGGAAACGAGTAATTGCGGGTTGAAATAAAAGCTAGAGGTGAAAATATAAATGTAAATAGCATAGGTGTTTTCAAGTGAAAATCGATTTTCCTGAGTGGCATTAAGGGAATATGTATGGATAGTGGAGGTTTATGAAATAATGAGCAAGTTAAACTCGTCCAGCGATGGTTGGCGGACATTTAAAGTGCTTGCCCGTGTCGACGTCCGTCGACGTTAATTATCGTCGACTCGGGCGAATGAACGGAATGCACCGTGCTCTAGAATCCGAAATCCATTTTGTAAGAATAAATATAACCGGTGAACGAGAAACAACTGTCATAATGGAATACCAACTTCCGGTCTCTAATTCTATCATCCTGCTTCATCACACCACTGTCAATTTATTTCTTCAAATTCGCGATTAGTTAAAAGCTTCTATTCATATGTCTTCCGACCAACTTTTGGATGCATTCAAATCAGATAAAGCAAAAAATAACTGACACCACTATGTAATAAATTACTCAGCAGAAGAAATTAAAAATTCGGAATTTTCAATACGAACGTCGCAATTAATAAGTGTCAAGATTAAAAATAGAAAATTAAAGAGATTAAAGAGCAGTCAAGACGCTAATTGTCAAACTCTTTTGAAGAATTTCCCTTCCACATTTTTTAAGCAGATAAACATCTGGAATAAATTTCGCGAGTTAAATTAAGAAGAGGGGGTTGGTGAGAAAGCAATTCTCGAACGTAGAGAAACGAGCCAAGGACTATTCGCTGGAGATCCGTAATGCGAAGCGCTTAAAGTTGCGATGGGTCTCCTGGGTATAAGAAAAGCTAAGAGGATCGAGTGACTGACTGACTGACTGGAACCAAAAGATGCGACAAGACTAAAAGATTGGTATCTGTCTGAATCCGCAGAAAAACGACATTCAATTACACAACAAACTTCTTCAAAAACACAGAGAGTCATCTAATTTGTTAGAAAATGAAACAGGAATTTTCTTACTAAATAGAGATATAAATATTACATTTTGTATTATTATCTCATTTCTTGATATATTATAAATATCTAATAAGGACGTATATACTACAGAGAAGTGCTCTTTGAGTAATGTAGTTGGAAACTGGACAATGTGAGCTGGACCTTAACCCAATGTCGACAACGGTGTAATTCATGGTAGAATCTTACCTTGGGGGTGTCTAGGGTGCCTGGGAGATATCTGAGCCAAAGTACTATTTCACTCGGAGAGCTTGAAGGGTTAATTAAGTGTTTGCTCGTCCGACAAGCACAGACTGCACATCTAAGTACGAGCAAGCACTTTACGTATAAGCACCCCTTTCTCTCTTCTCTATTCTCTATTCTCTCTTCTGAATCTTGACTCGACTACCTCTAAATCTAGCATGTTGCAACAGATGTTTGTCCTCTTTAAAAAAAAGCCTCTTTGGAACTTACAGTAGTGCGTGCACTGCTAAGGGCAACAATATATTTCAAGCTTGAGGCAAATCGGTGTCTCCAAAGGTATAAAGAGAGTTTACTTTGCATTCGAGATTTCGAGGAGGAAGTCAGTCTCATTAAGAGCTTGTTAGATCTGTTTTTGTTAGATTAATTAATTGTTTATTACATTATTTTGAATTGGGAATGGCAATGCAAGATTATCATATATTAATAAGATATAAAAACTACATCGTTGCTTCATAAATGCCTAACTATATTAAAATATTTTAATTGACAATTATAGAAATCCCAACTAGGGTCTCGTCAGAACCCTATTTTAAATAGTGCTAATTGGGTCAATTTTCACACAGGTTATTTTTTAATAAGAGGGTCAAGTAAAACTAGACTCTCCCTTCCCTTGTCCATATTCATCCCCTCATTGGAAAAAGCTCTCATGTCACACGGCATTTGAAACACGAAACACGTGATTCTATACGGTATATAAATGTTGTGCGAACGATGATGTTAGGAAACGAGAAACTGGAAAATGGTCCGCAGATTCGGACAGTATGGATCTCTGAATAGAATCTTTCGTTCGCCCGTATGTGTATAGAGTCAAGGGGGTAAGTGGTAGGGTTGGAGGGATGAAATGGTTAGAGAGTGGGTAGGGATGGAAAACCATGCGGGTACATGCTAAGCCCGTTGGTGGACATACAGGACGGAAACTAGCACTAAAGGGACACATTTATGCCTTCCCCGGAGTACGTTAGCTAGCTACCTAGCCTCCGGCCAGGCATCCTATCCTCTCTCGCCCTCTCTTCGTCCATTTCCCTCTTTCAACCCCTTCACCCAGACTCCAAACCCTAGAGAGCAACCCTTGCCATGCTGTGGACGCTGGTCAACTTCAGACGCCCCCAAACCATGTAACTCCTTTATTATCCTGGGCTCTGACATCCATTAGGTTGTAATCGCGAATATCTCCATGTGAAGCGTATGTCGAATAATTCGAGCAGACCGAAAGTTTCGTGAACCGTGCCCGGATGGAAACATACAGATGGACATCTCGAGAGAGAAGCAAATGGGATATGCGATCCATGACGATGCAGGATCTCAAAATTGAAAAATTAATCGAATCTTGGGAAGGAATTGTTCAGGCATTCATTAATGAATGGAAGCAATTGCTTGTCTCTTATTCGTTGATCATTGTTAATGTCAGAGATGAATGTTCAATGTTAATCATTCTTTAATTAGACTCACCACTGTCGAGGCTGTTTTGGTTCTCCAAATCTGGACCTTGAGCTGAAGAAAGTCTTCCATCTTGTAAGTAGTCTGAAAAGAAAAAGTTATATCAGATTGGATCATATATTCAGCGAATCAGTGTTTATAGTATTTCGAGTGGCGTATTGTGTATGGTATTCACATCATATGCATAACGTCCGTATGTATTTCGGCGGGGGGGTATAGCAATGAGGTGACGGGGATGAGGTAGGTGAGTGAGGAAGGGAAAACTGAATCCCAAAGGGACCATGCTCTGACTATATTGGCTCCCATAGCCTCCTGCATGTTGGGGATCACGTTGTTGTTGAACATTTTCTGAATAGCGAGATACTTTGTACCTACCCGCCTTGTTTATCTCGCTTAATTGGATGCAATGTGACCCGGAATACCCTAAGTTTTCAGCCTTCAGATGAGTCTGAAGACTCATTTGACTGGAAATCATCAGTGGAATTTCACTGATATAATATGTGAAACAATTAAAGGAAGGTAATTTCTTGCAAACGAAAAGAAGTCTGAGTGAAGAGAAAAGCGAGTTAAGAATAATGAACTAGAGCAAGTTTAATTTTAAGGGATAAGAAACAAGTTGGTTTATGAGTAGTATGATTCTTTAAAAACTCCTTTTCTCAGTGTTGAATTATGAATTTTAGGAGTTTGATGGGAACGTGGAGGACTGTTGGGAACCGGTTCGGTTTTGTATTAGCATGTAACTCCTGCAGGAGTTGAAGTTGCGATGGCTTGTGGGTGGTCGGGAGGAGGGAGAAGAGGGCAGGGAGGGTAATTACCTCCTTGGGGAATCCCCTCTACGACGTAGCTCGAGTAGAGCCCCAGCACGGGCACAGAGGCTTCCCACTGCTCCCAGTGGTCCCACGGGATGGTGCAGTGGTTCGCACGCGGTGGTTCTCATTTTCCGCAAATTAGATTTTACACACTGCCGTGTGGTATCGACTTCACCCATCCAGTATACAACTGTATATCTATATGTCTATATACTGGTACACGCATCACAAATGCACTCCAATCGTTTCATTTGTTTCCTCGAAAACAAACTGCATTTAGGGCTAACTGGGGCAAAATGACCATGGGGTAATGCTCCCTAAAAGTACTTAAACTATTTGCAAACATATTCAAATTAGTTTTCCATGATATTTTGTCTATAAAACTTGATTATTATTTTATTAATATTAATGATCTTTGGATTGATCCTTCAGAGGAAATGCATCTAGAGATTGGAGATTTGATGCTGATAATTATTAATTCTGTATGGACTTTTGTGATAATTATTCTGAAAGCATATCTCCGGCAATGGATTTAGCATCACGTATGTAAAATATGAGGCCATAAAAAGTGTGCGAACAGAAAGTTAACAATATTCGTCTGCATTAATTGCGAAAGTGATGATGAATAAGTCTATAGTCACTTAAGTCATCCAAACATTGAACTTTCATTCATCTTTGTGATGAAATAATTTACAAACACTGTTAAAAATGTTGATTATGACAGTTGCATGGATAGTAAATCTAATTATATTCTGTGTTTAACTTTCGAGATAAATCTTCGTCCTTTGAAAGGTTAATTAAAGATATACATATGAGTAGATTGTCTTAAGTATATAAAGTGTTGAAATTATTCCAAGCAATTATCAGTCAATATATACAAAGCAAAAATGAAGATCGTTTTTGTCACTCTGCTCTTTACGTTTATGGTCTTCCTTAATTCCATTGGTAAGTGGATTCATTAACATAATAAAATTATTAAAAATAAAATTTATATAATCCCAACATTTTTTTGGAGTATTGACAGTTTAATTTTAAATTATATTTAATTATATTTATGATTTAGGTAAATCATATATTATTATTATTTTTTTCTCTTCTTTTTTCAGTATTGTCTTCACAGATGAATCATAATGGTGGACAAGGAGGAAATAACAATGCTAGACCACGTGAAATAACAATACGTACAAAAACTATACAACATCCAGAACCTGGTCAACGATTTTTATTGCCAAATGGTAATGTTTATCTGTCAAACGGAGATCGACCCATTATGATGTTTTTTAATGTCGTAGAAAGAATAGTAAAAGTAGAGCAGCCACCAGGTACTGCAGCCATGGTAATACGTCAAGGTCCATTTGTTGGAGCAGCTTACGACGATTGGCCAGGTACATTTACATATCAAGCAGGACATCGCAATTAGATCCAATCAAAAAGGAACATAAAAATGGAAATTGTATACATAATATACATGAATAAAAATAAATAATTAAAAAAATTGTAAATCGATATTGAAGGGCCATACAAAATTTTGGTGTTTCTTCAGTAGGTCCATGAGTTAGTCAATCGATGCCTCAAACGTGTGACCAATTTTATCAAATATATTAACATTGTATTCCCAATATCCAAAATATTTTTCTCATGTTAACTTGAATAAATATAATAATTCTGAACTTGTTGATGTTTATAGATGAGATTCAAATCAAATATCGAGCGCGAGTGTCATGGTGAGAAATAGAACCTTCAGTAAATTAGATTTCTTCCTAGTGGGAAGAAAGACATATTATCTTGAGGACGTTCTAAAGTCATCCTTAGGCTCTAAATGTCAGTTCAATTGATGTCCTAAAAACATCTTACGTCCAAAAGACGTCTTTTGGACATCCATTGAAGTTCTTCAAGAAAAACCAATATAATTAAAACATTAAAAAAAAGCGCAATATGTTTTCAGATTTTTTTAAGATAGGAAACTATTGCCTTGAATGATGTATGTAATACAATTCTTCAATTCTACTCCGTTTCAGAAATTCCATTTCATGTCCTGGACTTCAATTAATCCATGAATCGATGAGGATTCTGAGATGGAGAGAGGAAAGTTTGAAGACGCTTGGTACCTATAGTGTCATCGGCACATGCCAGTGTTAAGGGCAGGTCATTCCCAAGAGAGTAACACAATAGCAATAGGCTATCCAACTGGGCTCATTCCTGGCTGGCAGGGTGTATTGGAACCTTCGACCTCGCGAGCTGCCCACCCTAACGGGGCTACTATACCCCTGAGAAAACTTTAATTTCTTTTCTCGAAAAGATGGCTTCGTTCTTCTTCGCCTTTCACGTTTCTTCCTTTACTTCGTCTCCTGGAGGAATCGGCAATGATGAACCCAATTCCATTCAAGAGAATTAATTTTGTCAGATCTCCCTGTTAGAATGCGTCGCACGGTCCGTTTAGCCGACGTCTTTTGGTATTGTGCCGGCGACCCATTTGTGGTGCCAAATGTACTTTGAAAATCGCGATAGACAAATTGAGCGAATCTGTAATACCGATCGGGTTATTCGATACTTTTTAACTTTTACGTCTCCCTGCCAAATGGAAATAAATAGTAAATGAGAGAGAAACATTTTCGCTTTACCCTGAATCCTTTATTTATTCGAATAAGTAAAGATATTCTGGACGCCTAATTACCAGAGCACCTAATTATTCGAAATTCTTGGGAGGCTTGAAACCTCCCTAGTGGAATTCCTGAGAGTAATCGAACTCCAAGGCATCCACATATTCAGCTTTGTGAATGGAAGTTTGCCAAGTATCTTAAGTTCCATGTTCTATAATTTTCAAGTAACCAATAATCGAAAAATTGTTTTTTAAATCTTACTACATTAATTAAATATATAATTTAATTACTAGGCTTTAAAACTTAATTCTTCGAAACTTTGGAATTTTACTTTTTTTTATATATATGTGTGTAGATATTTGTTTAGTAGTCCAGAGATCCAGAACAATTATAGGTATTTTATAGTTACATTGCGTGACTCGTGTAAAACCGAAAGTTTAACTTGCTCAGTCATGATAGGTGGATGGCAACTAATAACTCGAGAGTACCTCGTTGTCAGGGCGCTTTACTCTCTCTGGTAAAACTTGGTAACTTCAAGAGATAAAGGCGCCATCGTGAGACCTGGGGCCATGTTGGTGATCTTCTCCTAGATCGTAGAAATATCTTTTGGTCTGATCTTCTCGCTCCAAGGAATCCTGGACTACCTTATAACGATAAAGGGACAAAACAGTCCATGACTACTTTGAAAATATTCCCAGACTTTATAAAAATCTCAAAAAATTAGACTATAAATAAAGTTTCTTCTTTCGAAAAAAGAAAATCTAAGAAGTTGTAGTTTCAAAAATTAAACTTCCTTCCTATTTCATATATGAAGTTATTTTTATAAAGGCAGTCTCTAAATTTACAGAAATAGTTTCAAATTATATTATAATTACTATCTGGAAAGAATAATTTGTACGTTCGGTTGAATGTATAAAATTGTTTAAGACTTTTTGTCCGATCAGCGAGGTTAAGCAACGCTTGACTCGATTATACTCGGATGGGAGCCGTCGTCTATTTACTAATACACAACACAATTTACCTGTATTGACATACTGCTTTTTTTTGCGATAATACTAATTTTCTAGAATAAGAATGATTAATTTTAATAAATTGAGGTATATAAAACGAACTATAACAAGTTTTTGCATTAAGAGTAATAGTTTCACTTGTTGAAGCATCACATGAAAGAATATTTTCTAAAGTATAATTAAGGAAAAAAGGTCTTGTCAATAATAATAATTTACTACCCATATATACCTAACTGTTTGGCTCGCCTTTACGTTTATTCTACGTCTGTTTTCAGAGAAAAAAGGAAACGTTTCTCCCTTGAGAGACGTGTATCGCATATCAATAACGACTGCTCTGTCTGACCACACAGGTCGTTTTCTACTTAATCTACACCGACTTATTGTATTCTTAGTGACATATGAAACCCTTTTTCATTTGTTGTCAAGAGAAATGAAAAATTAACAATTCTGAATAATAGAGAAGAAAACAAATAAATAAAGAAGCTAAGATAATAGAAAATTTGATATAAAGTCAATATTGAAAATAAATTTTTAATTTCTATAATAGAAAATAAATTAATTTATTCTGATTTAAGTTTTCGAATATATAAAAACATCTGCCGTGTAATTATACTTCAAAATATTCTTAAGATATTTATTTACTTTTTGTAATAAAATAACAAACAAACTGCGAAAGAAGGTAAGGGGTTTCCAAGACTCAAGGGACTGAAGGGGTGGCGTAACTTAAATTTTCCTCGGTCATATGTATCAGTCGCTTTAACTTTATGCTAATCTTTGTCTCCAAGGACTTTAACATCGATTCGCCATTTTACTTTCAACATGAGAATATTGACGCACTGATAATATTATTGTTCTTTAATACTTTAATGTTTCTGAAGCAGAGTTCTATAAAAGCGCCATTTGATTAATAAGTAGACATATATTTTGTGGACTAAGAATTTGGATGCATCTTGACTAGAATTGATTTATTTTGAGTAAATAATAAAACATAAGTGCCTAATATGATCAAGGGTCATCTCGCGAAATTGCCATATGAGTAAACTATAAAGGGTTGCGCACACCTGAGCCATTTCCGTATGATGGCAATGCAAGGCCTTAAGCTCCCAAAGGACCAGTTAACTGAGGAATTAGCGAGCCCGTTGAGTCGGAATTATTATACAAATGTAACGTTTGCCATTGCAAAAGCCAAAAGGGGCTTGGTTCCTGACAAATTGGTCTCACGATAAAAATGATAGCCCAACTTTCAAATTTTTCGCGATTTCTTTCAATATTGTCACAAATTGATTTCTTCTGATTTAATTTCGGTAAATAATAATTTCCAACTTTACAATCCCCTCGATTCCTCGAAAACACGAGATTTCTGGATCACATATCGGTTGGCGAACAACAATATTATATTCCGACTTTCGGATGAAAGACGAGACTAGAAAAAAAACAGAAAGAAAGTAGACTAAAAGAAGGACGCAAACATAGTCGAAAAAAAAGAGATATACATACTGAGTTTATAATGACAAAATGAGAAGGTCTGGTCACCCGAGACCCTGTCATGTTTTGTCTGCGTTTATACCAACATGCAATGTAACTATATATGTGTAATGTACCTCTACTTCCACAGTTGTACATATATATTCACCTAGAATCTAGAAGTTTGGTCAAACTACAGATGTAAAGTCTCTGGGTGGGAGTGTATAACCGGGAAAAGAGAAAGAAAGGGCAAGCGAGAAAGATGGAATGAGGATGGAATAGAGGGCGATGAGGAGGGTAAAAGGGGAACCTGGAGTTGGTCCCAAGGGATGCGTAGCGTTGTGCCATGGCTCGAGGCTGCTAGTCACCTGGGGCACCCTTATATCGCCAAGTACAGTCGCGAGAAAACGTATCCTAAAAGCCAGGGCCATTTTCCTTTCTTGCTACCATCAAGAGCTCCTAACTTTTTTTATACGTTGAAGTCAACGTGTGCGGGGTTGAAAGTAGTGGAAGGAAGGAAAGAAGGAAGGAAGAAAGGAAGGAAGGAAGGAAAGAAGGAAGGTCAGTTCCCTAAAGAATCGACCTGTGAATATCGATCTACTAAAAAAAACGTCACCTAAAACTTTACAGGAAAACATCAAATCCAGAAAAACACAAGATAGGATGTTAAAAAGATATGAAAAGATATTAACATTAATCTGATATTAGATATTAATTAATTTGCAACCTAATTAAAAAATCAGACTCTGAAACTTTCGAAATAAAATTAATAAAAAAGACCCTCACTAGAAAATTCCTTGTCTAATATTTTCTGGAATAATTTTCCATCGCTGATGGGTGCTGTACTGGGAATAAGGAGGGAGTGAATAAGAGGCTGAGTGAAAGAGTAGGAGGACAAGCAGCAGGCAAGAGACGGAAGAAGAGTGAAAGGGGGGTTGGTACACGTGGGAGGACAGAGGATGCGGGGGTTGAGGGAGTGGGGCCAGATCCCTCGGGACTCTGTGCTCTCCTCTGGCGCTGCCAGCACTCGGGATCGCGAGAGGAGAGTAGGAGAGAACTAATCAGCTTGGCGCAAGCGCGCTGGGCTCTCGTGGATCCCTAGGGAATCCCCTGACGTTTCCCAAACTTCACCCCCCAAACCCCGAGTCCACCCTTTGCAAGGTAGCTCTCTCTATATATATATCTCTCTCTTCCTCTCGTTTGAGGATTTCTGTCCCTCTTCCTGTCCCTCTTGCTTTTGCGAATCCACTCCTTTGCGCCATCAGCCACCACTCTGCGTAGTACAACAGGACCTTCCAGCTTCCCGATGGGAACGAGGTCCCTCATCGTTTCCGACCATACCTGGCTGATCTTCCGATACCAGGGCATTTTCCTCGTACCAGATTCACGAGGAATGATGTTCCCTCTTCGCTTCACGGCTTCAGAGTCGTTTATGCCCCTAGTGGAATTTCGTATTGCGTTTACGGTCGAATTTATATTTTATGTTTTGTGTTGGTATATAGCAATGCGAGTTTGATAACTGCGCGGGAAATTATCCTCTCTCGATAAATAAATAATTAGAACTTTTAATACATTTCGCACGGCTGTGTATGTAAAATGTGGAGTAGTTATAATTAGCCTAATTGACTGTTTAAGGAGGAACTTTCAGTTCATTAAGTTTGTTTTTATATATGATGTATATCGTTCAAAAATTGAACGTACCAATGAACAAGAAAGCAATAAATCGAATGGATGCTTGCTTACAAATGCACAAAATCCTCTCCGGCGAAATTGAAATGTTTGGTGGAAATGAGACACGTCACCGATTCGATCGATGTGGAATTGCAACACAATGAACGTAAAGGTGACGAGTGACAATTATTGATTAATAGCTATTGCCTCATTTGGAAAAGAGGGATTTTCATTTTTGATCAAAAACAAATTAAATATTGATATCAAATATTGATATCCTGCCTGGAAATGAATACTTGATTTAAATGTTTCATTATTCGCTTCAAAATACATTGCAAACATATAGACCATTAATTTCTGGGTTTTGTGATTTAACGTTTTTTTTATATTAGATGTTATTATTTCATTAAATTGTTTTATGGCAGAGATAATTATATATTTTTAGAGTAAATATAATTTAATTACTTTAAATCTCGTTAATTATTATAGAAATTACATTAAAAACGTTTTGCAAATAATTGGAAGAAGTAATAGGAGTAAAATTGAAGATGAATGTTTGAAAAAAATGTCACATATTCTACTGTTACAAGTTATATAATTGTGTAACGTCCCCATGTTCAATCAATGTCTCTCTAGTGTATTTTGTGAACTCTGGGAGCAATTAAAAAATACGGATACGTTGCATTCTACACGTCACAAAAATGAAACGTCGCGTTGACCAATCACGTGGGATTGTAAATAAAAGTATTGGGACGATTGAAAATTCTCGAAAAATAAAATTCTGTATACTGTAAAATTTCCGAATAAATTATTACCGAAATATAAAATTCCCGACATTATATTTTAAACTGAAATATTTTTATATTTTAAATGAATTACTTTCAACAGGATTTTTTTATTACCAGTAATAATATTTTTAATTTAGATGCGAATGTTTCTGGCGTAATAAATATATCTGCTGAGAGTACCTACACCGGCGTAATAAAGGAAGAAGTCTGATGTTTTCAGGTAAGCAGATAGAACAAGCTCCCGAGGGACTCGAAGAGTTCCTCGGGGATATCCAGCGGGATCCAGTCTCGTCCGAGCTCTTCGAAGCCGGTTTTACCTTCAGAGTATAAAGCGAGTAAGTACACTGGGCGGAAGGGAACTTGCAATAATAATTGACCACGTGAAAGCGGAAAAATGCTTTCAGATCAAAATCGTCTTTCCCAGAATAAAAACTTTTCAAGTTAAAACAATCATATATCTTTAATTATATCATTTCTTTACTGTGGTACGACTGAATTATTTAAAATAAAGATTGCACCTTTTATCCTCTACTAGGAAAATATTGTAAAAAGGTCAGAATTACTCTGCAGGATCAATTATGTGATGCAGCAAACTTTCCTTTTAACGGGTTAAACTTTTGACATAACAAGTAGTGCTAAGTTGCTCGATGGAGTGAACGACTCTAGTGTTAAATATACAATCACGATAAACATTTCGGAAGCAAAGTTTGTTTCTAAAGCATCAAGTCAATTTCTCTAATCCAGATCAGATAATCTGTAATTTTAGAAGGGACTTCTAACAGAGAGACTTCTAATACGTAACTCCTTTTAATGATACTGTTACGAAAAATGAAATAACTTTTTATATAGTAGGAACAATTATTGTCCAGTATACGTGTTAACTATATGGTCGTATCTCTTCGAAAATCCCCGGGGGCTAGGAGAGGCATCGCACATTCATACGATCTACGTTGGGATTGCATTTCTTGAACAGGTTTGAACAATGGCATGCCTCAATGCATTGTTGTACCCTATATAGAAGAGGACAGTTTCCCCAGGGTTCTGATAAAAGAAATACAAGCAAATACTCCTAGATTCACACCTCAATTTCCTCAAAATTTGATTGCATTTTCAAATATCGCTTTGGTCATTTTTTTGCTTTTGAAATAATATTGGGCGATGCTTCTTAATCATAAATTGTTATTCTTACCTTCAGAATGTCGACTGAATGCTCTTTGCAGTTCCTCCTCTTCTTCTTCCTCCTCTTCATCTGTGAAAAATTGAGAAAAATTATTCATTAGATTTTTCTGAGGGATTAAATATTGTATAAAGATATATAAAGCGAATCATACTGTGAAAGTTCAAAGAAGGATGCTTGACATAGTTTGGAGAATCATTTAGCAAAATTGTTAGAGCGACATTCGACATTCGCTTATTAGCATTCGCTGTAGTGTTTTATCAAGGGAGGTTTACAGTCGGGTGCAAATGAACGTGTGCTTGCATTTGTAGGCGTGTGGTTTGATATCCTCGCCTCGTATACACTCCAGATATCCCGTTAGGTAATATACGTATAATATGAATGTAATGCGGAATATATAATGTAATATTCTCATGGAAGAGCGGTTATACACGTCCGAGTGAGTGTAAGGGATGAAGGGAAGTTAAAAGCGACGTCATCATTTAATACACCCGTGGTTAAAACGTAGTTTCAAACGCACCAGTATACAGTAGTAACAGTCAGAACTTTGCGCAGTAGAAACAGTTTCGATGTGTCAGACGTATCGACAAACGCCCGTCCTTCATTATACATATAACTAAACGTATCCGAGAAGTTTTAGCTCTTCTTAGAAAACATGCTTTCGAGTTATTGACACATATTGTCCTCTATTAATAAATGAATTTCTCTGCTTAGTCCTTTATTAGTTAGTTAGTTAAATTTCTATTTGTTTAATCGATTCTTCTCATAAAATCAAGTATTCCATTTGTTTATTTAATAATATGCATCTTACCTTTTACTATCGTTTCCCCTTCCTGTTCAGAATTCTCCAAGAGACTTTGTTCAGGCCCATCTTCCCATTCTTCATCCCCTGCAACAACAAAAAAGTAAATTAATAAAGATTGTCGGTACATTAATCTTCATATCGATTCTTCATTTGAAAAATGCTTTAAAATATAGGTAAAATATAGATAGGTAAAGCTAGGATAACAGTGGATGACAGATGTGATAATTTGTTAGAGGAAACCTCGAAATTAAACAACAAAAATTTCTCCTGCCTTCGAGAGGCACTGCTCGTTTGTTATTTACGTCCTGGCGTCCAATCGTGTTTTGCGTTAGTGTGAAACTTTCCACTTTCGCAATTAGCTGTTGAGAGTTTTGCTTTGGGAAAGGGAATCTAAATATTTAACGCATCGAACCACTCACATTTATAAAATCACCAATCGTATTAATCGACCGAACACTTGGAAGTAAACAAAATCATCTACCAAATCAATCATCGATTGGCTCTAAATATAAAAATGGCTCTAATTAGGGAAGCTTGGCTTTTGATCCTTAAATAATTGATTTGACAACTTGTAGGACTTTGAGTTAAATCCCTTTCCAGGTGAATGGCTGAAGCCTCTAATAATAATCCAGACGTGCCTGATCCGAATAATACTGACTTTGTTAGAGGTTGACTACCTACATTAGCCATCAGACAATGCAATAGTTACATCAAGCAAGGGATGGAAAGCAGCCTTAAATATTCCAGAAGACAGGAATCAAGGGCCACCCTTCGATTGTAGAATGAACCCCTAACTGTCACTGAGCCAGACTCTTGTCAACCATTCACAAGATTCACAAGCTTCATCTTATCAACTATCTACCAATGGAAACCCTATTTTAACCTCATTGATCATCGAACTTCCGTTGCTAACCGGAGCTTGGCGCCCATGTTCCAATTAATCCAGAATAGCAAATATCCGACCTGTCCCGACTCCCGGTGCATCAGCTTTCAAAAGCCTCGCGCCAATGGATCAAACGACCAATGAAAGGTCCTGAATCTTTCAACGATCAGAGGCTTCGGAAATTCCGTATTTCTCTGTCAAAGGGAAGATCGAATATGTAGACATTGGGTACAATTTAAATTAAATTAACTAGCAACTCTGAAATATAATCTGTAAGCTACATATGATTTATTTGTCGTTTTTGCACACCTTTTGCTAAAATGATTCAGAGGATTCTCAACCAATAATCTTTAACATTTTAATATTTCAATGAAGAAAAGAAAAAGAAAAAAAGTTGCACAGATATAGCGTTTCGCGGGTAGTTTGTATGCATTACCCCGAAAGAAAGAAAATTCAATCTGCCGTAAATACAGTAAACAATTTGATGGTAAGCTAAGGGTACCGAGAATGGCGGTATGCTCGGTTGGTAATAATCGTAAAGGTAAGAGGATTGGCTATCATCTTGGGCTAGTCTCGGTCGCATACATGTTGGGCTACACGTGGTCTAGCAGGGGGTTGTTGAGGGTGAAGGCTAGCAGCGACTGCTGTCGTGGTTAGCTGAAGGGAATGGGGACTACAAGGTAGAAGGTACCTCGTAATGTCCTAGCCTAGACGAGCACACAACCGTTCTTAGAAGGGTAACCTGAGATATAAGAAGACATAAGCTTAGGAAAATAGAGGTTGCAATCTCAGCAACCGACTCGCGCACCGCTCTCTTCGGCTACGTTCGCTTCTCCACTAAATGGATATATTATAACGTGCCTTGCATGCATCAAGAAGTTAACTGCATATTGGAGTTTAAACTCACACTCCAACAAAGTTCTGACATTTATTTTTCGAAATATTTCAAAATTTCGAAATATTTCGAAATGACTATCTAAGCGAGAAGAAATTAAAATGAATCCATGGAAAAGTCAGGAGGTTTATCTGCCTAGATTGTAAAATTTAGTTTTTTTTTTTATCTTTCGAGGGAATATTCCATTGGGGGGTGTGTTGCACCCCTTTATCTTACTAAAGAATTAAACGATAGAGCCAACATTCCCAAGGGTGGAAAGTTTCTTTAGAGGAACTTGGTCGGTAGCGGAATATGTATAAATTTTTGAGTAGTGACTCTTGATAGTGTTTCAAATTTGAAAAGAGTATTCTGCATGATTTTCGAATAATTAATTTTTATTTTTGAAATTGAATAGTTGAAAACTTGATAAATGGAGTTAAATGGAATAAAGAGGATTTCTTTGAGATTACAAATTGCTGAAGAGGGAAGGATTTTAAAAGAAAAATTCTGATTTTGGAGGAAGATGAATGACGAGAGTCTCGAGGGATTGAGGAGCATCTTTAGCGAAAAAGTGCATCCGAGTTTCAAGATTCGTTTGGAGTTTTGTGTCATTAATCGATATGCGGAATAAAGCAACCCTCCAGGTTATCTCGGCAACGGAGCTCGCTATCTGGTACCGTCGTATGTCTTGGACCAGTGACAGGCAGACAGGCAAGCAGCCATTGGAAGTGGAGGCGGAGGAGAAGCCGTTGGTCTCGGGAGACCGAACCCAGGGTAGCTCTGACGCGGACTCAGACTCCCTAGGGATATTCATCCCTTCGGCTTTCCACCTCAACTCGAGCCTCCAGAACCTGAAGATAACGCAGAAAACGCGAGAGCTCCTATACCTCTGGGCCAACCTCGGATTTTCTATTTTTTTCCTTTTACGAAAACAACAGTCGTTTACATTCAGACTCACTATACAATTCTAAGATTTTCATCAAGAAATTAATGTCACATAATCAAGTTTCTTATTTCAGGAAGTCAAGACTCGTTATTCTATTGTGACTTAGGGGATTTAATGAGATTTCTTATTATTTTATTATTATTATTATTATTATTATTAAATGCTTGCGATTTGTTTTATTTTTTCATTTCGTTTACCATATCGAATCTAACGAACAAATATTGTCAGTAGCTGTGGACACTAGAGTTTGCTGAATATGTTACATTCTAGCAACAATATTTTCAAAATGTCGAGGAAGTAAAACAACTGAAATGTATCAATACCATTTCGCATGTGAAATAAAAATTTATTGTTAAACACTCATATAAAAATATATTGATTCTTTCTTATATTTGAGCGATATTTGAGGATAAACTGGGATAAACATACAAAACGATAAAAAGTCTCGTTCATTTGTCAAAAATTATTGTTTCATCTCGTTTTTCGTTTCCGTTTCATCGAGTGATTTCGAGTAGCATGAAAGAAATTTTTGTCATCGATTTTGTCATACTTTTTACGCCGTTTTTGACGGCATTTTCAGCGTGATTTTTAACATTAAAAACAGCATAAAGTTTTCCAATATGGTATTGTTTCAAAAAGTAGGTGTTTGTTACGAGATCCTATTTCCCGATCAAGTAACATATGGTATATGTTCCTTCCATTTTTAGTGTTTACAATAATCCTCTCGGGCTCATTATGACGCACCCATTTCGAATGGCTGTGGGACATTGTTTGTACGTCGAGTGTGCGTCGAATTCGATCGTAATTGAGTTTCCATCGTAATTTGCGCAGATAGTCGAAAAATAGAGATCCAGACGGGAGTAACGTTGGTTGTTGGCCGTTGGCCGGGCTCGCTGGTGGTTAGCTGTGAAATAGGGTGAGAGCATGAGTGTAAAGCCAACTGGGTGCACAACGCCCGTGATATAGGGTTCGCTAATTAATGCACGATAATGAACCGCTGCGGAGCCGTACCTATATTAATAGATTCAAATCACAATCTCCACCATACAATCCTCTGTCCATGTTCCAATTCTACTGTTGGACCAATATAGTGAAACTCGTCCGATCATGCAGTATCACATTTGTAACTCTATACCACTCCACCATTCGAACATTCGAACATTCAAACACTCATACATTCGACTAGTTGACCATCTACTTGCCGATGTTAATGGAAACTTTAATTTATTTACATTCGTCGAATCATTATCGGCTATCAATGTTCCCTTCAAGAATTTCACACGTAGAGAAAATATGTTCAGTAGTCGTTACAACAAGTATTCTATGTCTCGGAACCTCTACATCTAGAAATAATTTTTAACTGTAAATCCGAGATTTACAATATTTCGATTTTATAATCATTCCAGTAACAGTTATTTAATTATTTAAACTGAAATTGCAAGGAGGATTTGATCTGATAACTACCTAATTAATTTTGGTCATTTTTGCTCTGTGATACATTACGATGAGGTGTTGCACATAAATATACAACCTCATATAATCAGAACAGAGCGTGATGACCTAAATCAAGCACATTATGTCGCATCGTGAAGCAGTGATTGTAATTTGTGCGTACAGCATAAATGCATAATTATTATCGTGGAATTAATTTACGTCCACGCAATTATTAACGACTGCTATCAAGAATCACATTGAGCACTGAAAATTGAAAGATTCCATAAAATTTCATATAATATATTATATTATTTCTACATATATATTTTTTGTACTAAAGAATAATTACGAATAGATTAAAAAATCAAAGATGTGAGTAGTATAAAAGTACGTAACGTGATAAATACAGATGCATGCATTATTCGCACCCAGGGAAAATTAGTCTCCTTATGGAGAGGAATATAATGGAGGAAAATTTCAACTTATCGTAGTCCCTTAATCCTGTAATCGTGGGTCCTCTAAAATTTAAGCCGTTATTAGTTTTTGCAGTGACAGTATTAAGCCCAGCTGGTGGTTATAATCACTTTAATACTGCTGTGCCACGTTGGATTATGTCCTTATCTTTTTTTAACTTTTTTTGAGACTCTGGTAATTACATCGCATTGCTCTTTTTCTTAATGCCGTTATTGAAACAACAGCATGTTGCATAGTAGAATGCTTTCGTCGAAATAATCTTTCTGTTACGTAATTTTTCATTCGCCTATTCATTTTTGCATCGTAAACTCGCTTTTATCTTTTTTGTTTTTATATTCTCACCAGAGAAAACAAGCAGTTTTCTTCAAAGTTATTTTACATATTACTTCAAATTCATAAAAATTTTCCATTTCCCTCTTTTGAAACTTGCAACCACGTCACAGCCTGAAAATAAAGCATCAACCCGGCAAAATCTACACTAACCCACCCTCTCTGAAATCCCTCAAGCTGTTTATTGTTTTCTGACATTATCTCAAATCTCCGCAAGCTGCAATCTCACGACAAATTATAATGATCCAATTTACCTCTTTGCTGTACCCAGTACCTATATATTTGCCTCTAAGTCCCCAATTTCTACGAAATAGGGACACCAAGCTTTATTCAGTATACGTGTACAATATGACGGTGGTGCACAGTAATGATAGAGATAGAGAAAGAGAAACGAATAGACACAGAGGGTGAGAGGGTTGGGGGTTGGTAGAGAGAAAGAGAGAGAGATGAAATAGAGGGATGATAGAGTTCTGGTGTGAGGGGAAGGGGGAGTGCGACCAGAATTGGATAGGATAGGAGAACTGGTGATTACAGAGGCCGAGAATTCCCTCGGGAGAAGCACTGGTCCCGCGGGCTTCCACCTAATTCCATCCTGGCTGACTACTGACTCCGTCTCACTCCTACACTCACCAATTCCAATGTGCCTATGTTTTCTATCTCACCACTCTCAACGACCCCCTTCCCCACCCAACCACCCCCTATCCGCAACGATACAACCCGTCACCAACCATCATCCCACCAACAACGAAATACCCTCCACGTGCCTATGCAATGGGAAGGTAAACTTATGGACCTTAATTTTGTTCAACTCTATCATCATATACGTCAACAATGTCCACTTTGCATCTGATTCGATCTATAATTTTGAAAGATACTGTAAACACTGCAGATTGCAGTTTACAGATTGAAGATATAGCATGCGAAGAAGAAAATTTATGATTTGGACAACCACAGAAATAGTAAAATATTTCTTAATGAATCTTCTGGTTTATTCAGTCCGTTCTTTTAATTTCAATGAAATCTGATAGAATCGAATTTAATTTAGGGGGAAAAACACCCCTTTTGTATTTAGTGGTTGAAAGTCGAGAATAATTGCGAGGAAATGAAATTGTGGTGAAATTTATTTTTATGCAAAATTCTTTCAGGAAAATAATAATCAATATTATATAAAAATACGTAGGAAGTATTTTTCTTGTGTATAATTTCTGTAATTAAACAAAATCCGTATTTGACATACTGAATCAACCCTTTTAGAGAGTTTAATTTCAAAATTATACAGTTACCCTCGAGGAAAGTAAAACTCACCCCCCAAAATAAATTTTCTGATTAAAGTGTAGATAAAACATACAAGCCATAAATTTCCCAAGC
The DNA here is from genome assembly GCA_900474325.1 of Synergus umbraculus. Lineage (NCBI taxonomy): Eukaryota > Metazoa > Arthropoda > Insecta > Hymenoptera > Cynipidae > Synergus > Synergus umbraculus. The sequence goes on along the minus strand of UCOK01000007.1, from coordinate 105,161 downwards.
CACTTTGAAAAAAAATATGACTACAGTACTTAAACTTTTTATTTTAATACTAGTCGTTTATTCACTCTAGTAAATTAAAGAGCGAATTTCGAGCACTGGAACAAATTTCGTGTGGTTAAACGCAGTGAAAAAACTGATGGGTTGTATTTTTTATTGTGGCCTACCACACGAAATTTTTTCTGCTGAACAAAATTCTCATTTATTTCGTTTTAATTGTATTCTATAATAAAACCATTCAAATAAATTCCGTAACATTTGTTTGCTGTTTTTAAAAATATTTTATTTTATTCATATATTAGAAATCATGGATAATTGTTTAAAATTTGAGAATACTGCGAAATATTCTTAATACAAAGTTATGCAAATTTTCCTTAAATAATTTAATTCGACTTGATTTTTTTGGAAATATCGATTTTCTTTTAAGTTCGACCGGTACAAGTGAAAATCAAAGTGAAAATGTTTCAAAAACATGACAGAAGATAAATTTATAAAATTAATAAGAAATAAAATAAATAAATAATAAAAAAAAAACTCACGTTTGAGAGATCGAGGCTTCGCCTGCTTCCTTCTGGACATAGCACCATGAAAATAATCACCTTTTTAATTATCTAACAAAACTGTGACTGATTCGTTTTTTAATCACAAACACGATCCAGTAACATGCTTATATAACTTCCGAACCATTTGTTTATTAATTAATTTATTTATTTGTGTTTTACTTTAACAAAAATTTTTAGCGAAACTTGACAGGCACCGAAAACCACGTGGTGTTTGAAACGCAAAGCGGCAGGATAACGCTCGAAAATTTCGCGACAAGCGCGTTCGGAAGACACGCGACAAGTGCCTCTGATTATTTCCTTTCACCCCGGGGTGTCAGGACGCATGCGGAAAACCGCTGTCCTGTTGCGCAAGCGTTTTAATCCTCTCAATATAAAACTATAAACCTCCCTAGCGAAAGCTTCGGAAATAATTCGGATTGGTTCAAAATGAATTTTAAACACCATTTACAAGTCATGTGAACAATTACAATTAATTGTTCGTAGCAGATAAACATAATTAAATCCTAAATGGAAGAATTTTAAATTAGAATAAAAAAATATTTCGAATTTGGCGCCTTTAATTTTTATATTTGACTGCCTGCTTTTCAAGTCCTCACATTTTTCAAGGTTGGTAGCAATGGGTGCCCTATGAGTTTTCGACACCGGGAACTGATATTGATCGAATATTACGTTTTTCTAATCAATTTTCATGTATTCTTGAACTGTTTATCGCGAGTGAACGTATTTATATATTGTAAAATATCTTTGCAGATCTGTATGCAAATTTTGTCTGTGAAGTTCCTTACAGGTAAATATAAAAAGTGGGAAATTATTCAGCACGCCCAACCTCATGTCTCGATACTGACAGGTTTGTCAAGTTGTTTATTTTTATTATTTTCACATGATTTTCGTTTAATTTTTCAAGAATAACATTTTTTTTTTAATTGCGTCTACTTATTAATTTGAGAACATTATCAATAAATTTTTAGTTGATAACAAGTCTCGTTTTATAAGTGAGATCAGTGAGATTATCTTTTGATAACCTAAAAAAATAATCGCACTGATCCTAAGGATCGTATAAAAGAAGGATTTAAATGTTTTTTTATAATGAATAATTAATAAGGCATAGTATATTCAATATTATTGTATTCGGTATTCTATGATATTTGTTATTAGGCGAAAATCAATTTTTTTTAATTTTCGGCGTTGCTTACACATAACCTCTTTTTTCACATTGAAAGTGTTTAAGATTTTACACAATCTTTATTTTTAATGGGTTTTAATATTCTTTCTAGGCATTTATCAGATAAATGAACACTTTAAAGAACACATTGGATACTGGTCAAGATCCAGATTATGCAGCTTCGGTGCCAAAAGACCAGTCACAGCAAAAGGCTTTCGAAGAAAATGGTAATTTAAAAATAAATACAAATTTACAATAAAATACAATCTAATAATAATTGAAGAACTCTTTATTTTGAAGAAAATCCTACTAATAAATTTATTCGCCCAGAATTCTTATTCTTGAGGAACCTTCTTGAATCTTCTTTTAATCGTTTCATATTTTTACTATAATTCTATCTACAAACTAATCTATACATAAAACCTAGTTTAAAGGTCCAGTAATTTTTTTAATAGCATTCGATTCTATAAACCGAGTATTTATAAAAATTCAAAACACTTAATGTAAATATGTAGCTCGTGCGAACACAGCCAGGAAGATAAACGCTATCATCGAGAAGGAATTTTCGAAGGAGATTGAAAGTAAGGAAAAAGAAGTCCTTCAAATTCAAGATCGTCTCGACGACGCTCTGAAGACTTTACACCTTTTGCGATACGCAATTGTCACAGATTACTATAATCGCAAGCAATGTCAGGCAACGGAAGTGAAAGAGTCAAAACAGACTCGAATTCATCCAGCGGTTAAGAAACTTATAGGAAAATCTCCCCGAATCACAAGAACTCAGTTTATAGATAGCGCAATACCCTCCACATCTAAAGATCCTTGTTTCCTGAATCCAGAAACTCCTTCAACTTCCAAAGCTGGTTCTGATTGTTCTCAAAATGAGAAAAAAAGTGAAAATTTCGAACAGAACTCTAAGCGATCTCATGTTGACTCCTGCGGTGAAGAACCACCAAAGAAAGTTCCTCGATATATTCCACCGAAAAGTGCCATTTCGGAATGGCCGGCTCCATCTAGAGGTGTTCATCATAAAGTTAGGAAACGAATTGTTGTGGGAAATATTTCCAAATTCATCCCGGATGAATGGAGAGATGACCTGTCTAGTCATAAGTGGACTATGTATGTGAGAGGAAGTCAAGAGAATGCTGAGATCGGAGATTTTGTATCTAAAGTTAGGTTTTTTCTACACCCTAGTTACCGGCCGAATGACGTGGTGGATGTCACGTGAGTATTTTTTTGTATTATTTTAAGTTCCATGATAAGTTTACGTAAAAATGTTTATAGAGCATAAATTACCTGATCTTTTTTTTCAATTGTAGATTGCCACCATTTCACTTATCAAGACGAGGATGGGGTGAATTTCCATTACGGGTTCAATTACATTTTAAGAATACTTGGAACAAACCGATAGATATAGTTCATCACCTCAAACTTGATCGCACTTACACTGGTCTGCTAACTTTAGGTAATAATAAATATATTAGCACTTTTCTATAAATATTCGATACTTTTTCTTAAGCGAATACAATATATTTTATTCAGGTTCCGAAACAGTTGTCGACTTATGGATTGAAACAAGCGAACCGCGTTCGCTTCCAGAAGTCATTCCAGATTCGCCTCAAAAAGAGCTCCAGATTTTGAAACCCGAAGATAGTCAATTAACAAATTTCACCATAGAACATGAAATTAAAACTCCAGAGAAGGAAAAAGAAACTTTGAATTTAAAGTCTTACGTGCTCGCGGATCATGACTATTGTTACATGTCTTCCAAATCTCAAATTATGGAAAACAATAAAACAGTTGCACATTTACCAAATGGTTCGACAGAATCGGTTTTGCAAAATGGTCCCAGTTCAGTGAAAGAAAATGAAAAAAATTCGCATTTAAATGGATTACCAGTTGATCTCAATGAAACTGATGTAAATATTAAAACAATTAATATGCAGAAATTAGCAACTACTATGAAAGACTCTCCGGCAAAAATGCAGCCTCTGAAGATTTCAATTCCACAACCTTTCGAGCCTCAAACTAAAAAGCAATTTTTAGTTTTAAAAAACAAGGATATCGTGCCGGTAAACTTTGATCCATTGTCTAAAGTCCTAATCGATCCTGCGTCAATTCAAAAGAAAGTAAACAATGTTAATAATAAAATGCAGACACAAAATAGTCAAATGAAGTTTCAAGGGGAAAAAACAGTGCACAAAAATAATGAAAAGTCAAAGTTGCTCAAGGTAAATGCCTCAAATAGCATTTTATTAACTAATAATTATAGCGAACCTGCTTTGAAAATAGTTGACTTTGCGTCTCCCCAAAGTCTTGATGAAAATCACCCTATGGAGAATTCAAGATTGAAAGCTGGTACGCCAAATTCTTTTAAGTCAGATTCAGAATTTAAGGATATGTCTAGAGTTGAGAAAATCATTTTAGGAAAAGACAAGGCGAAGATGAGTAAAAAAGAAATATATGAAGGCGTTATGAGGTGAGTATTCGATATTTAAAATACTTTTTGTAATTTTTTTCCTCAGCCCGAACATTGTTTGTTGGTTGTTTCAGATCAATAGATGATGTACGATTAACGGACTCTTTGAGCCTTGTTAAATTTATAATGCACCGACTGCCTCTTATCACTGAAGACGCATCGGATCCGGAGTATAAAAGATTGCATCCTTATACTTGCAAAAGTATAGAAGAATTTTTAAGTTATAACATTGGAAAGCAAAGATCTTATGAGGTATTTGTTATTAGTGACTAATATATTTTCTTTAAAGAAGTAATTAGTTGAATATTTTAGTCCCTAAATTTACAATTGTATTTTGAAAAAATCATTCCAGCGGCAAAGAGCGAAAGCAGTTAGATCATTATTAAAAAAGAAAGTCTCGGAGGAGGAATTGTGGACTGTTAAAGAAATAATCATCTGGGCGAGACGACACGCTTATACTCCTATTTCTTCAATTACCAATGCTGAAAAATCTTCAGCAAAAACCTCCAGTTCTGATGAACCTATTTTGTCGACGGCTACGGAACCCGTTGATCTCTACAAGTGGCTTTCAGACTCTAGCAAAACTGTTGAAGGAAGCGATTGGAATTCTGTTTCGGATGAGGAAATCGATATAATGTCGGAAGAGAAACCAATTGGTAAGTTTTATTATTATCATTTTAAAAAATGATGTACATCTAAATGGCCTGATTAATATTATTTTTATTGCCTTTTTCAGCTATCAAGACATTCACTGAGGTTGAAAAATTGAATGCAAATATGCTTTTGGATTTACCGCCCGAGTCAGAATCACTTTTCACGTTTGTTAATGAAACTACTAGGGAAATTGGAATTAATTTAAGGGACGAAGAAATTATTCCGGAAGTTCAACACTGTGCTGCGAGTCATGTAATGATGCGGGTAAGTTGTGTAATTAATTTAGATTATTAAAATGTGATAGTTTTTAAAATAAATATTAAATTCAGCTGATATTTACAATTCTATAATATGAATTATTTATTTCAAGGCTGTTCGATGTTTTGTGGAAGATATTGTCAGGTTGTCTTATGCGAAAGCGATAGACAGATCCGCAAGTAAAAACAGGTGTGTAATAAAATTGAATATATGTATTAAATACGTTTCGGTTAAATCTATTTTTTAAAATTATATTTTATATTCATTGCAGTAAAGTAGAATCAATAAACCTAGAAGACGTCCGCGGGGCTCTTTTCAAACGTGAGGAGTTCGATCTTTTTACAAATGCTGGATTAGGAACGCATTCAAATGGCGAAGATTAATAAAATGAAAATAGCAAACTGGAAATAAGACTTGCGAAGAACAAATATTTAAGAAATCAATCTTAAAAATTTCTTAAAATCATATTTCGCTTTTTGATTAATTTCTCAGGAAGATCTGAAGGAAATATTACTTCAGAAATGAAAATAATTTATAGAGTAACAAGTAAGAATGAATGAAGGCATTTAAAAAATATTACATAACTGCAGCGATTCTTATATATGTCAGTAATTTTTATGTTTTTATGTCCTGGATGAAAAAATTATTTTAGATACAAATTTATATTTGATTAAGCTTTGAGCTTCCAGATTTTTTAACACTTACTACTATTGTTTTTTACCATTTTTGTAAATAATTCTTCGACCGAATATATTTTCTACTCTAGTAAAAAGTTTACTTCTTTTCTTCCCGAATTATTTTTAAGTATCAGGCTTAATTTATTAATTAAAATTAATTTCATATTATGTTTGCAGTCTATTTTTAATTATCTTTTGAATATTACATATATCTAAACAAAACAAAAAATTAATCCCACCCGACCGGAATATTGTAACGATCTATTTGAAGTTTTAGCCATTTACGAACTGGCTCATAATATTTTAATAAAGGTTCTGTCCTGTATTTTGAAGCACCTGTCGTTATATAAAGAGCGTATTTCCAGTTTATACTCTTTCCAAGTTTCATCAAATACCTTCAAATAGAAAAAGTGTTTAAGAACTTAGATTTAATTTTATTTCCTTTGCACTTTGAAGTAATTCAAATTGAATGTTTTTAAATTATTTGTTATCTTTACCTCAATTTTCTGCCAGCGTCTTTAGATCCATAAATATCACATTGATGCAGAGGGAAATTAAAATCCGTATTTTGAATTTTCCCTGTAACTGCTGCTTCACACATACTTTCGAAGAGTTGAACTTGCAAAATGTTAGAGAGAAAATACCTGGAATGAAAGAAAAATATTCAGTTTTTAAATATTTTCGGAACAGGACATAAATTAAGAAACATTAACTGTTTACTTAATTTTGGTGGAGATTTTTTAACAAACCTAATAGAAGGAACATTTTCTGTGATGTGAAAGACTCCAGCTGGATCAAAATAATTTTCCGATCGTGGAATAGGAGGTTCAATTCCCATATAATCCTTGTACAATTTCCACCAAGATCGATTGTAGTTTGAAGATTTTATTTTACCAGAGAAAACGTCCCATCTCCATTTATCCATTATTAAACTATGGGGCAATTGAGGCAATTTTGAGAGTGCTTGCTTCAATAGAATTGGTAAATCTGAAAAAGAAAGAGTTAAAATTGATTTGAAGTTTCCAATGCCTTTTCTTTTTATCTCCTGAAACAAAATATTACTGTTCGTTAGAAAAGAATCATCAACAAAACCAAGTCGTTGTAAGTTTTGAGGAGTCAACACTCCATTTAGAACAGCATCACCAATTGCTTCATGGATTGCAGAATTTGGTGAATTCTGGAATTAAAAAAACTCTTTGTAACCCTTAGTAAAAAGATGGTTCCAAAATTATTTTTATAAATAAATAAATAAATACCCTAAGTAAAATTGGTTGATCCTTGTATGCCATATAATATTGAATATGTCCCAGTTCGTGATGGATAATTTGGAAATCTTTGAGACTAACTTCTAAACAAGCTAGAATTCTAGAATTTTTATTTTTATTGATTGATCGATTTATTTTTTATTTATTTATTTTGAATTATTTACCTAAAGTCGTCATCAAGGTACATATTTGCTGCTAATGCATGACAAGTCATAATTTCATTTCTTCTCTGAAAAATAGATTTTTCCCAAAAGTTTTTCGACATTGGGGGAAAGCCCAAAGAAAGATAATAATCTTCTGCCTTTTTCACCATTTCTTGCACAGTGAAATTTTTTCTCTTCATGGAATCTGTTATATTTGGCAAATTTTCCTTCGGAAGTAAGAGATCTATCAAAGATTCCCAATTTTGAGACCACAGGTTCCCTGAAAAAATTTTTTTTTGAGAATTGTGCCCTGAAATAATTATATGTTATTTATACAATATTTTCCAAATAATATTTATATACCTAATAAATGAGACGGAATCGGTTTCCTAGGGTGGACAATTTCTGGATACACATCTGCTAGTCTATATCGAACAACAGCGTGAAGCAATTTATATAAAGGGTCAATTTCTTTATATAAATTATTGACGATATTTTTTAAATCTGGTTCTTCGAGTTCTTCCCTCCAGGATTCACCAATATCATGATAATCTGAATTACATAATAATTTATTTTTAACTAAATTTAATCTTTGATATAAGTTCATTAACTTTTGTCTGCAAATAAAAATTTACCATTATTTCTTGCACCTAAATTTTGAAGAGCTGCAGATTCTATGAAGAGTTGTTTGAGATTACTCATCTCATTTTGCCAAGATTCCCACATCCAACGTAATTCTGTTTCATTTCTAAAAAAATTAGCTCAACTTTATTTTAAATTATATAATTATTCTATTTAATTTCGGTGTTTTGAAAACTATTTACTACATTTATTTTTAAGAATTAAAATTAATTTATTAATTCACCGAGAAGTAGCCATTAATTTTTCCAAATCTGGTTCTCCATGGAAACACTTTTTTTCGCCTTGATCAATTTTACAGACTTTTGATAAGGAGTAAGCTAGCGAAAGTTTCTCCTGAATTGCTGAAAGCTTTCTAATAAGATATATAAATTTAGCAAATTTAATTAATTATGTATTATGTATAAAAATAATTAATTTCACACTTAAAAAAAATCAAAGCTAATATTAACATAGAAAAAATTATTGGAATGCTACCTGGTTATCTCCGTAGAGTAAATTGGTCCTCTGCAAAAAAATTTTATCATCCTCTCATCAGAACATAGTAAGATCTCACTCAAATTTTGAAATTTGGAACACCACTCATTTCTCCAGAAAATTTTAAAACGAGAAAGTGCTGAATTTAATTCAAAAGTTTTAACTGATGGTTCTGTTGCTAGTTCCCATTCAATATCAGATTCTGCTTGACGTAAGAAAAATAATTCTTCATTCAGTGTGTTTAGCAAAAAATTCACATTTTTATTTCCATTTTTAACTGTAAATGAGGATAAAAGTACTAATTAAAATTTTATTTCTCAAGTATTCTTATTTCTTTTTAGTGAAGAAAAATAATTTACCTTCGTTACATCCCTTTTCTAAAGAAATATACACGTGGTTCCCAGTTATTTCTCGCAAAGAAAATAAAATTGTCAAATAGAGAAGCATTTTTTTAATTGAAGAAATCACTTTTTTGAGATTATATGTATATTATATTCTAAACTGTAATTAACTTTTAAATCTGAAAGTATCAGGTAATTTCGCACATATTGAAAATTGTCACTTTATTTAATAAAGAATAAAATAAATAATTTCACTAATTTTATTCTATCACTTACTGCAGATGTTAAGTTAATAAAGTACTTTAGTGAGAATCTCAAAGTCACAGAAAGAGATCGCCTCCACCGCGTTTCCTTTTATCTTGGAGAATCGTTTTCAGGATTTTGCGCTGTAGAAAGTTCATTTCGACGTGGGAAACTAAGAATAAATTTTCCAAGTTCACAGTCTGGTAATTGTGTTGTTGATCTCCCTAATCTCACAAGAAGTTGATATCAATTTATCTTCTTCAGTTTTCCCCTATTTTATATTCCCAAAATTAATTACCATCCTAATCTTTAAAAAGCACCAGTACTTTGAAGTCTCAAAATATATCCCACACCATCAATTTCTTCTCATTAAAGATTAAAAAATTGATAAACTTCAGACTGAGAGTTTTAATTAAACTATACTATACATTCTCGAACGTTCTCAATTAATTTTACCAAAAAATATGTAAAAATATAAGAATAATAACAATAATGTAAGAAAATAAATAAATGGGAAACGTATTAAACAATTTTAGAAATATTGTTTACTATTTCTAAGAAGTTAAATGGATTTGGACAAAACCATATTGACTCGCAAGACGTGAATTTCACGTTAAAGCAAGTTGTTGTAATTTAATTACGAGTTTCCCAGTCGCAGGTGTGAGGGTGCAGCTAAGGGAGGATCAGACTAAATTGAAAATAAGGACTCGTTTTATTGGAACAGTCGATCAGAATAACAAACACAGTCCAATTCAATGTTGTTCAAATTCAAATGTACCATTGAACATGAATTTTTATTATTTATACAATATTTTATTATTTTTATTTGGTTTTGTTTATTCAGTAAATTGAAATTAAAAATGATTCAATTAAAAAGTTCTACTTCTATTTTTCAATTGTTCCAAATCGATATAATTCACCCATTAACTGAAGTTGCAACTTTTGACTTGCAACATTTTATGAGATTCAATGACATTTGTCTATGAAGTTTTTCTGTTTACGTTTTAATCACTTTGGATGGATTTTTACACGAACAAGTTTCTCTGGATGTTTGCGAAATGACGAGATATGCACCTTATTCTCTATCTATTATTTATAATGTCGATTACAATCAATATTTCTGGCAATCGGATGATCCAGGATCGTCGAATAAAATCTCAAAATTCCCCAAAATATTTCTCTCACGATGACTTCGGAAGATTTCAAAGAGTACGAGAGGTCCAGAATCTTCAAGATGATCCTAAAAGTGAGTGCTCAAAATACTCAGAGTACCCTAATCTTAGATATAAAAAAAATTATCAATCAAATAAATATCCTCGAATTAGTCATTTGAAATTTAATCCCAAATCTCTGGTGCGAAGTTATTTTTCGAAAAGGGGTTTATCATCCCAAAACATTCTTCAGAAAAAGGGAAAAATTCGAATTAAAAGATCAGGGCATAATGATAAGTTTAAAATAAAAACGAAAGGGATAAATAAAAAGAGTAGGAATAAAAGTAACAAAAAGAAGAAAAAGAAGTCTAAGATTGGCTTGAAAAAACAAAATGTTGCAAATTATCATGAAAGAAAGAAGAAAGAATGTAGTTTAGAAGACAGAAAAGGAATCATAGATCAGGAATGGAAGAAAAATTCTAATGAAGAAAAATCTGCAAACTCTTCATGGTTTTCAAAACTCTTTTCTTTATATAAAGACAACCAGTCATCAGTTTCTACAATTTCTTCAACTGAAATTACTACTATTAATCTATTAAACGAGAAACATGGAATAGTTGAATCCGAAACTGTTGATTTCATTCCTTTTTATGAATCAACTACGATCAGAGATGAAAATGAAAAAGAAGATGGAAAAATGAAGAAAAATTATCATTCGAGTAAAATATTTTCTTCTAAGAATCACAATGAGAGAAAAGAATTTAGGGATGGAAGAATAATAGAGGAAGATGTTTTTAAAATTACTGAAGCTACTTCTGTTGGAAATGATTTCACATCTGGAGTTTTGGATGATTCTTATAAAAATAATAATTCTACCATGAATATTAATAAACCTTCTAATGAAGAAATATCTATAAAGTTAATTTGCAAACCAGACCCAGAGAATTACAATAAGAATGGAGACATAAATATAAAAGTAATGTTTCGTTGCTATTCCGGAGATCCAAATGATACACAATCTTCGTTTTTATCATCTTTATCATTATTATCTTCTATGGAAGAAACTACAATGGATCAGGAAATGGAGAATAATTTTATAAGAGATTATGATTCTGATAATAAAAAGCTGGAAGTGGAAAATTTAACGACATTAGTTTTCGATAAAAATTTCGAACAAAGCACTGAAATTTATCTTAATGGAAGTTTGGATTCTTGGGTGATGATCGAAGCTACTGGTGTAAAAACTAGAATTATTCAAAAGAATTTTCCTGATAAGAATAAAAAGAAGGAGTCAAAATCGAGAGTTATAAGAAAAAATATCCAGCATCAGCCGATAAGATAAAATATGTACGTCTGGGGACAATAGAAATTCATTTAAATGACTATATAATGAGGACTAAAAATATATAAATAAATTTTTAATTACTGAAACAAATATGTTTTTATTGTTTTATAATTGTATCAATATTGTTTCAGAAAATCTTGCACCCATGGCAAATCGAAATTTACTTCAAGATTTAAATGACGAAAAATTACCCCATCAAATGTTTTCACTTGAAAATAACGTAGAAAGGGAAAATCCATTGAGAAAAAGGACTCTCTTGAATAAGAAACGCCATCGTAAAAGAAAGAGGAAAAAAAAGAAATTGATGAAAGGGAGAAAGAAGGGTTCGAAAAAACATTCAAATTCTAGAAGAAGAGAAAGAAATGAGGTAGAGTCAATTATTAAAAGTAAGAAAAGAAGCATTTTTGAAGAAATTTACCGCATTTAAGAAATTGAGATCAAAGAATTTCTTAAAATAAGTCATTAATTTATGATATTATAAATCTTTCAGATGCACGTTTCTAATTATCGACCAGGATCCAGAATCGCAAGGAAAAATCACTATTACCCCAAAAAGTTCACTAAAAAACAAAAAAGACCTCAAACTAAAATATTTTCTCCCTACAATGATATTATAGAATATTTAAAAACCGGCAAAAATTCGAAATTAGACAATTCCGAAATTTTTGAAAATATAAACCGTGACGATAGGAAAAGGCAGAGGTAATAAATTAAATCTGATTCTTATTTGTGTCCGAAAATCCGATCATTTCATTTATTCATTTTGCAGGCATGGTAATCAAGCTTTTAAAGAGAGGGAACAAAATAAAATTAAACGAAGTCCACCCTCTGATTTCGAAAGAAAAAATAACATAAATTCTCAAGCTGAAGAATCCGAAAATAATTGCGAAAATGAAAATTTGGAGGATAGGTATTGTTCTTGTAAGAATGGAAAAGCAGTGGATTTTGAAAAACAATTAAAAATTTTGAATAAAGGTGGTGAAGAAGTAGAGACCACGAAAGAAAAACCAGGAATTTTAAATGGAATTAAGAATTTTTTAAAACAATCTGTGAAAAATGATGAAAATTGCAGTTTAGTAACAACTACTTTTAATTCACACCCACATCGATGTCAAAATCAGAATTGCATACAGGATACAACTTTTAGTGAAGCTAGTACTGTAACTAGTAGTGAAACTAATATTGAATTTAATAATGAAGCTAATAGTGAAGCTAATAATGAAGTTAATTCTGAAATGAATACTAAATCTAGTAGTGAAATTACCATTAGTACAATTAATAGAGCAACTAATGTCGTAACTAAAAAAACAATAATTGAACTTGAAGATAATACAGAAAGTTTTACTGAAGAAATAAATACGAATCCTCATATTGAAACTTCAACACTTGTTACAACAACTACAGAAATAGAAGAAAACTCGGATTTCAGGCGTACAATTGAATCGAATAATAAATATTCAATTACCACTCCTCTGCCATATAATTTATGGAATGATCAGGATAAAGATGATGTGGACTCGAGAGATAATTCGCCAGACAATAAAAAATGTAAAGAGCCATTTGCTTCGTTCACTCTTGAAATAAAAGCAAACCCAAGTGCTAAAAAAAAAAGTGTTCGAATTAAAATGAAGTATTAAGTTGATTGAGAGAAGGACTTTAGGACCTAAGGATTTTATCAAGGTGCATTTTTCAATTTTTTAATTCGGTAAGTTTCAGGCGTCTAGTCTGACGTTTGAAACTTAGACCCAATAATTTGGGTTAATAATTTCCTTCGTGGATTAATTATTTTTATTAATTTTTTCAGATAAAACTTGCGGTTTATTTAAAAAAAAACAATACGAGATTATCAAGATTAAACGAACTATCTCAGAAGAAGAACCTGAATGAAAAAAGTATATTTTATAGGTAGAAATATTAGATAATAATCTCTTTGTAGGAATAGAAACTTTTTAAAATAAATACTATATTTTCAAAAGTAAAACAGACTCATAAAAATATATAAAAATTATTTTATTTCGTAGTCTATTTAGTAGTGGATTCATAAACAAATTTTATTCTCTTAAATAATTTTTTTAATATCAAACAAGAAATAACTTCTTTATACTAATTAATAAATGATAAGAATTTCATAATTTAAATTGAAAAGATCTTATCTGCCAACTTCACTAAAAACAATTTTGAAAAACAAGTGACGTTTTTCATCAACGTCAAAATACTGTCGTTTGACGGCAGTTGAACAATTTGAATATTTTATTTTACGAAAAAAATGATTAAAACTTCTATATCAAGTATAGAAAACAGTTTTAGATTAATTGTACAATTTTAATGATTCTTTTGCCGGACGTCTTGAAAAGCTGCTTTCCTCGATTGGCAGCCGAAATAAACTGCAAAGGAAATTTTTTCAAGATATTTATCAAGAAAACGACATTTCATGTAAAGCTATCATCGTCTTTTAATATGATGACTGATAACAGCTCTTCGAGCAAATGCGATATCACGTAATTTACAGGTAATTTTGATAGCTGCCAAAAATGTTTTTAAGTTTACTTTTATTACAAATAAAAACTCAAAGCGTTTCTTAAATATTGATTATTTCCAATTTTTTATTTTAAAAAATTTGATTTTCAGCGTGTTTTGTATTATAATGTACCTAGCAAGAGGAAAGGGTGATTTATTTTCTATTCATGATCGCAAGAACCAATTTGAATTTCACAATCCTTTTCCGGAATATTCTAAAACTATGCTGAAGAATTTAACAAAGAATCAGGAAAAACTGTCATCTAGTGAGTATGCCGAAAGTAATTTTGAAAATCACTTTAGAACTAGGTATAATGGTAGAAAGAATCCAAAAATCCAGGAAATTTATCCAAAACTAAAAAGACTAAACGGAAAAGAAGAAAATTTCGTAGGGTCTGACATGAACTTGGAGAGACTTAACAAAGACTCTAATTTTAGTTTAATTAGTGCTCGTGATATTTTACCTAATATCTCACTTTTAGAATCAAATCCTCATGAATTTTATGAAAAATATACAACTCTGAAAATGGAAAATGGTAATCGTGAAGCTTATAAATTGAGAAGAAAAATGTTAAATGAAAGTAGGGACCAAAATTTCGAAAGTAAAAAGAATCAACAGCTGGAAGATCTGGTACCAGAATATAATTTAGAAACTACTTTAACCTTGATGGACCCGAAAAGTATTCGAAGAAAAAGAGAGACCAATTATGCATCAAAACCTAGGTCCAGAAAAAGAAGATATAGAAGTCGAACAAGAAAAAAGAGCAGAAAAAATCCATCTAGATTTGTGAGAAACAAAATAATCAGATTGACTAGAGATCAAGAGGCACAAAACTCTACAGAAAAAGAAACTTCTAATCAAAATCCACAAAATGTCCTCAGTGATCCGAAATATGAGGAATTAACTTCAAGGTCAAATAATCAGTCATCATTAGATAAGGTTCTTCATCTTCCTCAAAATGAACACTTGATGAATAATGCTCAGCCAGCTTGGCAAGTTCAAGAACCAACATCTCCAGTTGTTGAAGATCAAGATCAAGAACAGGGTCATAGTCAGGTTTTGCCAGTCAATCAAGAAACATTTTTACAAAATCAGGAGAATCCAGAAAATGCAAGAAATACTTTCAACAGAAATCAAAAAGAATCCTATCAAAATTCATATCCAATTGGATCTGATAGTTTAGGAAATCAAGTTCCTTTGTTGGAAGATGTGGCACCATCATTTCCATCTCAAGATAACGTATCTTCAAGTTCATCTGGTCAGTTTCAAGTTCAAGATACTTCAAATATTCTTGATCCAAATCTTGCAGCTGATTCTGGAACGAATTTAATATCCACTGGAAACAATTACCAGTTGGAGAACTATCAAAACCAAACTTTCCAGGATGTAAATTGCTTTCCAGACTTAAAACCCCAAAACCTTGAGAATTCAGCACCAGTTCTTCAGAACAGCCCATCAGTTAGTGTTTTAGGAAATGTAGATTCTTTAGGAAATACCAATACTGGAATTTCTAATTCGAATTTAAGAAACAATAATCCTAATCTGATTGGTCAAGACACTTTTAATGGAATTAATAATAATAATAATCCACTGTCTCCAATTTCTAATTACAATATTCCTCTTCAACAGCTACTCTTGCAACAAAGAAGTCAACGTTCATTTAGCCCTTTCATTCAAGTTCCAATGATTAATAACGATCTTCAAAAAAATCTTGAGGCTCAGAAATATAAAAGAGGTTTTCAGTTGGTGCCTATATCCCAAAATCTGTATGTTCTAAAAGAAGATTTTGACAAAAGTCAACCTGGTGGCAGTAAACTTATAGTGGTACCGAAAAGTTCAGATTATGGTGGTCAATTTACAAATAATGGTCAATTAGAAGAGAAGATCAATAATCTTGATAAGACTTCTGCTATGTTGTCTTTTAAGGCACATCTTCATCATAAAGTTAGAGACATTGGCAAACGCTTCCTTCCAGGTTCATCTGGCGATAATCTGAATCAGTTTAATGATCAGAATCTTAATCAGTTTCCTGATCAAAATCAGAATCTTGATCAGCTTAACAACAATCTGGATGCAAACAATCTCTATGGTATCAATGAACCATTATCAGGACTAAATTCAAATCCTCTGGATCTATCAAATGGTTTATCAAATTTTAACCCTTATTCCTCAGAATTATCAGACAATGCTCCTCTTTTAAATCCATCATATAACATACCAAACCCATCTAACAATTTCATGAACCCCCTCTTAGAAAATGAAAACCTTTACAATGGTGGTACCCTCACCAATCCAAATTTTTTAAACTCTCCAAACTATTTTAATCAACCCATGAATCAAAATCTTAGAAATTTGCAAAGACCTTCCTTTCAGGAATCCTACATAGGAAATATTTACGGTAACTCTCTTCCAAATTCTAATGATTTCTCTATTCCACCAGTTCAAAATGATCTAATAGTTACACCAGTTCCTCTTTCTTCGAATAATTTTATTGAACACAAGGATCGCTTGCAGAGAGAAGATGGAAGTAAGGAAAGTCCTTTTCGGTTGAAGTACTTAGATAACTACTCAAAAGCTCTTTCTAGTGGAATATATGATACTGTAAACAGTTTTGAAAATTCTGAAAAACAAGAGGTTCTTGGTAATTCAAATGGTAGTAGTAGTGATCTTCAGTTAGGAAAGGTTTCTCGAACAGAGAATTCGAATCAACTGGAATCATCTATTTCTGATTCTAATGATGAAGCTGATGGTTCTGAAGAAAATGGGGCGTATCAATCAGATTTGTTTGAATATCCTCTTCCTTATTACATTCCTCAGAAATTTTTGAGTTCGAAAAATAGGGAAGAAGCTTCTGTTTCTGATGCAATTGTTCCTGGTGCAGTTGTTCCTGGTACAGTTGTTCCTGGTAATGTTGTTACAAATGGAGTTCTACCTAACGGAGTTGTTTCTACTGGAGTTGTTCCTAATAGTCCAGTTCCAGATGGAACTAAAAAAAAATCATTTTCCACAGTGATAGAACCCCTGACTGATCAGCTAGAGAAGTTGCTTTCTACTATAAAGAAAGTTAATGAAAACTTGTCGAATAAAGATAAAGATCAAGAAGCACTGCAAGATTATGATGATGAATTGAATGATACCCCGAGGAAAAAGAGGTCTCATAGAAGAGTTAAAAGGGATTTGATTGGAGATGATGATAAATCAGGTGATGTAACATCAACTGGTGCAACTTTTGCATCAGAAGAGGCAAAAACAACTGTTGATAAATCAGCTAATAATATATCTGATATGAGAGAAATCATATCTATGATACCAGAAGTTAAAGAAACACATTGGTCACCTTCAGATCTAAGGTATGGAATTTAGTTATCATAACAATTGTAGTTGTGAAAATGTACTTTAAGTTAGAAACCTTTTCAATTGTTCTCATTTTCAGATTTGGTTCATCAACAAGTGTACCTAATAATCAAACTGAATCTAAAGAGCGCAGCTTCAATTTGAAATTATCTTTTTCAAATAGAAACAATTTTTCGGACGTAGATCATTATAAGAAGAATCATCAATATGAAGAAAATAAATATGATGTAGCTCACAGAAATGATATCATACATTTTTTAAAGGAAGGTCCACATGACCCTGAGAGTTTTTCTCCAAAAACTACCATCAGAACTACAACAAATTCTTTAAATAAAGATAAATCACTGATGAAATCATCAATTTTTAATTTTGATGATTTCTTCAACCACAATCTGGATTCCAGGATTGGCAAGTCCTCTAAAATAGAAAATATCACCTCTGAAGATGTGATCAAGATCCCACAACCTTTGAATATTAATGATTCAAACTTTTTTTCTGAACTAGAAAATCTTGCACGGGACTCAAGTAGATTATCGAAGGATCAAGTTTCTACTGAAGCAAATCATTTGAGAGACCGTGATCCAAAATTGTTTACAAAAGTTATTCGTAAAAGATCGAATCCTGAGTATAAACCTGATTCTGAAAATAATCATGATGGTGATAATCATCAGATAGATAATAATGAAGCTAAAAAAGATTATCGAAGGAAGATTGCCTTATCAAATTTTGCTCCTGTTGCAGGTGCATCTGGTCCAGGACAAGTTGAACACCAATCAAGGCGGATGGACCAAGAAAATAATAAACCAGAAGATATAGGGGGTTTATCTGCGATTTTTGGACCGAGAAATCTAATGAAAAAGGAAACCGAAAATAGACATTATAAAAAGAAAAACCAGAAATCGAAAGTGAATTCAAATATTAAAGAAGAGAAATTAAATGATCATGCTAGAAAGACAGATAATAGTATAAAAGAAATCAAATTCGTACTGAATCAAGAAACTTGTAATCAAGTCTATGAGCCTATAAAAAATGTTAATTTAAAACATGATGAACCACGAAAACACATTTTGCCAGAAAATTTTAGGAAGGACGGTTTTAAACTAATAAAGAAGAAGTCTGATTTGAGTTCTAAACATTCTAAAAATAATAAAAATAAGAATATAAAAGAGATGAAAACTAAAGCAAAATTAAGTACTTCGGATATGAAAATTAAGTCTTCGAAAAAAAGGAAAAAGCATTCTAAAGGAAAGAAGCATCCAAGAAAGGGAAAGAAGGCAAAAAATAAGAATAAAGGGAAGCATCAATTGAAAAAGACTGGAAAATTGGGAAAAATTCCAATTAAGAAACAAGTGTATTTTAAAGGAAATTACCATAATGAAAATAAAGAAGATTTTGGCAATAAAGTGAAAATGTCTAGATTACAAGATTCTTTAAAATACGATGATCGATCGGATGAGAGAAAGTACGATAAACCAGGATATGTAAGATTGGGTAGGAAGCTTCAATCTCTTTTAGAACTCAATGAATTTAAGACAGAATATGGGAAGATGCGCCTAGGCAAAAAAAAGTAAGTTAATATTCTATAGATTTTGAATTGTCATATAATTGAATAAATCTTAAAATAAATTTTAAACTTTTATTAATATTTTTTTCAAGGCCTGAGGATAAATCAAGCACGACAAATAAACCAGAAACGACATTGTCTACATTTCCTGATGAAACTACAGAATCTGACAATACTGAAGAAAGTCTGATAACAGAATCAGATTTAGATCAAATTACAGCTTATCAGGATGTGATGGATATGTTAGGTCAAGCAAAAAAACTCCCTGATACTACAAGACCATCTACTAAATCTTCTGCTGAATCTCCTTTTACTGAATCTCCTTCTACTGAATTTCCTTCTACTGAATCGCCTTCTACTGAATCTTCTTCTACTGAATCTCCTTCTATTGAATCCCTTTCTACTGAATCCCCTTCTACTGAATCTCCTTCTACTGACGAATCTGATTATAAAGATGACATTGAGTACTACACAGACGAAGACATGCTTACAACTGAACAATATTCAGACTATTATGAAGAAGAATATGAAGATGAAGAAGAAGGTGTTTCAGATTCTTGGACGTATTTAACTGATTATGAAGATATAGATACTTCAACTCAGAAGATGAACCCCTCGACTACGAAGCAAGTTGAAGATACTTCAAATGTTCTACAAACCATGAAACAGGTTACAAGTTCAAGTACTGAAGTTTCGACTACTGCTAAATTGGAGACTGCATCAACAGTCAGTGAGGAAGAAACAACAATGCTAGGTACTACTGAAATTAGTTCAATAGAAACAACTGAAGCAACAACTGAAGCAACAACTGAAACTAGGACTGAAACTACAACTGAGGCTATAACTAAATCAATGACTGAAGCCAGAATTGAAGCAACAACTGAACTTATGACTAAAACTACGATTGAAGTTACAACTAGAGCAATAGATGAAGTTATAACTTCAGAAATAGTGGAGACTGTTACTGCCCCCAAGACAACTGTAGTTAAGGAAGTAGAACCCTTAATGAAAGTTACTGAAAAAGCTACATCTACCGAATTTACTTTGCCTGTCGCATATACAACTGAAGAGATGACTACAACTACTGAAGAAATAACGACTTCCAAAACCACACCTTTTATAAGGATAGATTCCACTGTTGTTCCTGAGGAAACTTCATTTGAATCTATTACCTCGGAACTAGTAACAACATCAGAAATGACTGAGAGTACTGGAATTGAAGATTATGGAGAGGAAATTTCTAAAGAAGAAACAACTCTAAAATCTACTGATGTAACATTGACAAGTGAAGCTAAAGGTATTAGTGGAACTACAGAAAGAACGACAGGTATTGTCGAAGAAACTACGCCAGTTGTTGAAGTTTATGGTACAGAAGCTACAGAAGGTTCAACGATTCTGTTAACAACAGAAAAAATATCTTCAGATGCTTTAACTACAGAGGGTGTAGCTGAAACTGAGGCTGCTAAAGAAACATCAAGTTCTACAGAGGAAACTTCAGAAGCATTAGAAGAAACAACTACAAAAGCTACGGATGTAACATTGACAAGTGAAGCTGAAGGTTTTAGTGAAACTACAGAAAGGACTACAGGTGTTGTCGAAGGAACTACGCCAGTTGTTGAAGTTCGTGATACAGAAGCTACAGAAGGTTCAACGATTCTATTAATAACAGAGGAAATATCTTCAGAAGCTTCAACTACAGGGGCTTTAGCTGAATCTGAGACTGCAAAAGAACCACCAAGTTCTATAGAGGAAACTTCAGAAGCATTAGAAGAAACAAATGAAACGACTGAAACTAAAGAAGAAACATCACAGACTTTAGAAAAAACAACTGAAGTTATAGAAGAAATCTCAAGTACTGTGGAAGAAACATCAGAGAATGCAGAAGAAACATCGGAAGTTGTGGAAGAACAAGAGGTTACAGAAGAAACAACTGAGGCATCAAAAGTAACATCTGTTTCTGGAGAACAAACATCAGAGACTATAGAAGGAACGACTGAAGGTACAGAAGAAACATCAGAAGCAACTAAAACAACTAAAGTTTTGGAAGAAACATCAGAGTCTTCAGAAGAGTCAACTGACGTAAAAGTTACATCCAGTTCTGTAGAAGAAACATCAGAGACTGTTGAAGAAATGACTGAAGATACAAAAGAAACAAATGAGGATACTAAAGTAACATCAAGTTCTGGGGAAGAAGTGTCTAAAGCTGTAGAAGAAACATCAGAGGATATAGAAGAGACGTCTACAGCTGAAAAAGAAGTATCAGATATTCTGGAGAAAACTTCAGAGGTAGCCACAACTGAAGCTGAACAGACATCAAGTTCTGTAGAAGGAACATCACAAATTGAAGAAATCTCAGAGAAAGGAGAAACTGAGGAAGAAACCTCTTCGGCCATAATGACAACACCTGAAAATACAGTTAGATGGTCAGAAACCTCTAATGTTTTGGAATCTGCTACTGAAGAACTGACTACCCCTGAAGTCTTAACGCAAATAACTGAAGAATTAACTTCTGAAGCTACAAAAAGCACTGCTTATACAGAATTAACTGCTTCTACAATCAGCTCTACTTCTGAAAAGACAATTAGTTCAGGGTTGACAGAAAATACGGGAACTATCACTTCAGAAGCTGAAGAAGTAACATCTAGAAATATTGGGGGGGTCGAAACATCATCTGTAGCTGAAGTAACAGAAAGTATAGCAATGTCTATTAAAACCACGAGTAATGAAGTTGAGTCAACTTCAACTGAAGCTGAAGAAGCGAAAACTTCATCAACTGAGTTATCAACTGGAACAACCACAGAAACTACAAAGACAGAACTTGAAACTTCTACTTCAGGAATATCAGAAGAAACTGTAAAAGAATCAGCTGAAGTTTTGGAAACTACTGTTTCATTACAAACTACAGGAACTACTGAAGAATTAATGTCAAGCTCAGAAGAAAGTATATCTACAGTCACATCGGAAACAGGGACTGCCTCAGAAACAGAAACTTCAATATCTTTTCAAACTAAAAAAACAACTGGACCGGAAGATTCAGATGACGTTGAATCTGCTACAAAAATGGTGATTTCTGGTGGTGTAGGTGGAGAGTCTCTAACAAAGTTTCGAACTACTACTGAAGAAGAAACTATAGTGACTCTTGAACCTTCAACTAATGCTTCGGAAACAACTGTTTTTGAAAAAAGTACACTTGTCTCACATGAAAATACAGAAACTACTGAAGAAATTAAGTCTGAATTCACAACAGTGGAAGACACTACAGAAAAACAAGGTTCGACTGATGTTAAACCTACCACAAAAGTGATGCTTGAAACTACTTCTCAAAGTGGCTCTACAATAGCTCTTGAATCTACAACTGAAGCTAATTCTGAATTTACAACTGCATCTACAACTGAAAATACAATTGAAACTACAACTACACCCAAAACTAAATTGACAACTGCAGCTGGAGAAGCTGGAGAAACAATTACCTTAGCAGAAACAATAGTAGCGGAGTCAACTGAATCTACGCAGACATCTGATACTGAAAGTGAAGCTATAACTAAAAGAACTGATGGTACGCAAAACTAAATTTATAGTTAAAAATTATAATTTTCTAGATTGTTAATTTAACTTATCATTTCAGCAACAACTCAGGGAACTATAATTGTCGAAATAACAGAAGAAACTATGGAACCAGGAGTATCTAGTGTATCAATATTAACAACAGTTTTTGAATCTGAATCTTCAGTATCCGAAAATACGACGAAAACTTCTGAGGGTACATCTGTTATATTGGAAGGTTCAAGTACTGAAAAGATAACAACATTAAGTCTTCAATCATCATCAAAACATGCTAAAGAAACAGAAGAGCCAAAGATTGAAACTTCTTCTAAACCAGGAGAGTCTGAAGAAGAATGTAAAACTTCTGACAATGGTGATGAGGAAGCCGCACAAGAAGCAGAGGGTATGAAAGAATTTTTCGAATATGAAGAAGGTATTTCTACAACTAACGAGCAACCTAAAGTTAGCAATACTACAAAACAAACTACAGAATTCGAAACTTCTCTTGGAACTGAGAAAAATAAATCAGAAGAGATTTCTTCTTCGCAAAATACAGTAGAAGAAACAGTAACTCCTGAATTAGGAGCTGAATCATCTTCTTCGAAATTATCTTCAGAATCTATTCCTGATTCTACAGTAGAGACGACATCAATGTCTGGTCTGACTTTGGAGTCATCTGTTTCTGGTTTGACATCAGAGTCAACATCAACTATTGTTATTTTATCAAAAACATCATCTACATCAAAGATAACTACTTCAGAAATTGTTACAAGTTTGGAAACTGAAGTGAAAACAACTGCAGAGGACTCTACGTCTTATTCTTCCTCTGAAACTTCTTCTGAGTCAAAAACTTCAGCAAAAGGAAATTCTGTCTTAGAAGAAACGACTTCTGCAATGCATGAGACTTCGATATTAACTGAAGTGACTTCTGGAATCACGTAAGAAACTTTCAATGATTACGTAACATTTCTGGTTTCTAAAATTGAATTTGACTCTCCCTTCTACTGTAAATAATAACTAATTTTTGTTGTTGTAGCCTTGAAAGCACGACGGTTAAAGAAGAATCACAAACAAAAATTGAGGAAGCGGAAACTTCATTGTCAGAAGTTACTTCAGCTGAAAGCTCAACACTTTCTGATAAAGAGCAGGAGGAAAAAGAAAAGAGGAAAAAAATAGAAGAAGAAAAGGAGAAGGAGAAAGAGAAAGAAAGTACCCAAATTAGTAGCAAAACTACCACTTCAGGCTCAATTTCTTCTATTGAAGCTTCAGTCCCCAGCATTGAGAATTCAATGCCTACAACTGCAGCTTTTCTAGTTACTACTGAAGCTTCTGATAAAAATATTACGTCAACAATTCCAACTACTGAAACATACATCCCTACCACAATTTATACTAAAACTTCTTCAATTGCGACTATTCCTTTCATAACAACTCTTTCAGCAGTTGATTTAGAAGAGCAGAAGAAAGAGAAAAAGGTAGAAGAAGAGTTGAAGAAAACTGAAAAAGAACTAGACAAGAAGGAAAAGGAGTTGGTTGAGACAGAAAAGAAGATAAAAGAAAAAGAGGAGGATTTGCGATTAGATCAGGAAAAGATAAAAGAGGAGGAAGAGAGGAGAAAGATGGAAGAGATCGAAGAAAAACAAAAGAAACTTGAAGGAAAAGAAAATGAAATAGAGGAGAGGGAGAAAAAGGTGGAGAAAGAGAAAGAGGAGCTTGAAAATTCCATAGCTAGTGAGTCACCATCTGAAGAAGAAAATGAAAAAGAGGAAGATGAAGAAGGAAGAAGGATGAAGGAGAAGGAAGAAGAAACAAAAGAAGAGATAGAGGAAGAAGCTGAAGAGAAGGAGGAAGGGAAAAAAGAAGATGAAGATGAAAAAATCAAGGAAGAGGAGGAAGGAGGGAAAGAAAAGCAAAAAGAGGAAGAGGAGGGAGGGGAAGAAAAGCAAAAAGAGGAGGAGGAGGAACAGGCAAATGAGGAGGATGAAGAGGACGAAAGAGAAAGAGAGAAGGAAGAGGAACAAAAGGAGGAAATGGAGGAAGAAGAAAGAGAGGAGGAGGTGGAGCAAGAGAAGGAAAAGGAGGAAAAAGAAAAAGAGAAAAAGAGAAAAAAGGAGCATAAAAAAGAAAAAGAGAGAGAAAAAGAAATGAGTGAAGACTATAACGAAAGATATGTTTTTGATAAAGAAGAAGAAGTATGGAAACAAGTTCGACCAGACGGTTTGGATCAAGAAATCGATAGAAATCAAATAGACTACGAGAAATGCTCAAGGCATAGCAAAACTCCTTCACCTGAAAAGGAATTGAATCTCGTCACTGAGAAAGTTTGTCTAAACGTTTTAAAAGATTCCAAATCCAAAGAAGTTTTAACGAACAAAGGAAAAGATTTTGTAACCAAAGTTGTCTGTTTGCCACTTGTTCCCAAAGAACTATCAAGCAAAAAAACTACCAAAAGATTAGCAAGAAAACTGATGACCTTGAGCGATAATTCCTCAGAAGAAGTCAACAACTTTCCAAACATGAATAGAAACTTGAATTCCAATTCTAGAATAATAATACCCTCTCTGAAACTGAAAGATCATGAAAAGAGCTCAGAAGAACATTATATTCCCTTAAATTTATCTACAGAGATTGAGATTATGAAAAGATCTGGAAGAGAGGATTCAACTTTGAAAACGAGACAGTGGGTTGTTGATGAAAATGGGAATAGAGTTGAAACGACTGATGTTGATAGATTGAAAAACCATGAATGGACAGAGGGACCTACTCAAAAACCGATAGATGTTGATAGTATGGATCATGGATGTTTTTCAGAGAGGAAGAAAAGGAATTTCTCTTGGAAGAAGTTTTGGAATTGTTTGAAACAGTCTTCAGAAACAACAACAGCGAAGAGAGTCTTAGTGTTGGAACAAAAAGAGAGTAACTTCTGGCCATCACAATTGGAACATAATTGTGAGATTGAGACTACTTTAAAGAACAACATTTGTACTTCTGAAGGTTATGCTCCTACGGAGTCGACGATCTTTCCACCTACTGAGAGCGTAACTAACATGATTCCGGAGAAAGTATATCCCGTAGAAGATAAAGATAAGAATAAAGATGTGGAAGAGGAAGAGGAAGAAAAGTCTCCAGAGAAAGAATATCCCAATAAAGATGAAGATTCAGGGGATTTGGGAGCTTCTGATATTGAAGATGATGAAGAAGAAAAATCAGTAGAGGATGAGGAATCTGTTACTATTAAAACTGATGAACCAAAAGAGACAGAAGATGACAATATAAGTGAAGATTATGAGATAGAATATGGGGATATGAAAGCTCCTAACATTGAAGATGAAAATGATGATGAAGAAGAAGAAGATGAAGACGAGGAGCCAGAAAATGAAAATCTCGATTTTGTTGATTATGAAGTGGAAGAGGAAGAATCTACTACCCATAAAACCGATAAACCAAAGCTCGAGGAGATTGAAGAAACAACTTTTGAAGAAACAACATCTGAAAAAACAATATCTGGAGAAACAACTTCAGCAGACAAAAATTTGAAAGAAAAAACGTCTACAGAGATAACTTCAACAGAAGAAATTGTTCAATCAACTTCTGAAGAAAAAACGTCTGCAGGGATAACTTCAACAGAAGAAATTGTTCAATCAACTTCTGAAGAAATAACATCTGGAGAAACAACTAGAGGAGAAGAACATTCCAAAGAAAAAACGTCTGAGGGAATAACAACTGGAGAAACAACTCCAGTAGAGCAAAGTTCCAAAGAAGAAACGTCTAAAGAGATAACTTCAACAGAAATTGTTCAAACAACTTCTGAAGAAATAAAATCTGGAGAAACAACTTCAGTGACAGAAATTTCCCAAGAAAAAACGTCTGAGGAAAGAACATCAACAGAAAAAATGGTTCAAACTACTTCTGAGGAAGTAACATCTGGAGAAACAACTTCAGTAGAAGAAAATCCCAAAGAAAACTCGTCTGAGAAAATAACTTCAACAGAAATAACTTCTACTGTTCAAACTACTTCTGAACTTCCTTTGACAAAAATAAATGATAAAGAGATTGTGAAGGAGACGACAAGTAAAGAAGAGGAAAAAGAAATGATAGGTACTACACCTGGGGAGGGAGCAAACAATGAAGAGAACGATGAAGAAAATATTGATTATGGAGAAGTGGAATATGTGACAATGAAATTAGAGGGAGAGGAAGAAGAAGATGAGGGATATGATGAAGAGTATGAGGAAGATGAGGAAGAACCAGAAAGTTGGTCTTATCATGAAGTAGATGAAGAGGAAACTGAAGAAGAAGCAGAAGAGAAAACTAAAACGACTTTAAAAGAAGAAAAGTCACCTGAAGCATCGACTGAAACGTCTGATTTGGGAAAAGGAGAAAACTCTTTGAAAGGAAGTAAAAAAGAGGAACACCTTCGTGATAAGGAAGTTGAATTAATTGGTACAATAGAACATCTAAAGCACAAGCAAAATAGTCTAAAGGATGGTATTTTAAGGGAAGGAAGACATCTAAAAAGAAATAAACAAACTGTGCCAAAAACTTCGTCTGTGAAAAGAGTTTCAAAATTTCTTAAAAAGCCTAAAATAAAAAGAAAGGAAAGGAGTACGAAAAATGGATATAAGAAGAAAATGCATAGCAGATTCAATGGTGGAATCGAAGAAACACAAATTGAAGAACCTAAAAACTTGAATCTTGAAGATAATGCGAGTAAGGAATAATACTCAGATTTATAATGATTAGAAGTTTTAGTAGATAATTGAAAATACAGTTACTAATGTTAATTTTTTCAACCAGGTGATTTTAAGGATGCATCTTTTAATGAGGAAAAAAATGACCTTGAATCAACAATTGGTCTGAAATATAGGAAACCCCCAGGACCTCAATGGCCCACAGAAATACCAGATAGATATCATCTGGGTGGTACAAGAGTTTGGGATAAGGAATATAATGTTAATCCATATTTGAATTGTTCATCGAAGAAGAAGATGATGAATGCGAAAATTTTGAAAAAGAGATCATCTGAAGAAATGACAGATTACAATTATGAAGATGAGACTGGTTTGTCAACGAAAAACTTCAATTCTTCAACTTCTGAATCCGTTGCGAGTAAAATGATTGAAATCTCTAGTTCTTCAGCAATTTTATCACAAACTTCTTCAACTATTTCTTCAGAGTCATATTCAGCTGTTTTAACAGAAACTCCTTCAACTATTTCTTCAGCTGCTTCTTCCGAAAATTTTTTAACAACTTCTTCATCAATAACTCCAATAACTTTATCAACAGATCAGTTGAATTATCAACAGCAAATTCCACCAATTGGTTTTCCACAACCATATTTTGTCTGTTTGCCTGGGATAAATACAAATCTTTGTCTAAACACATCTGGAGACGGTTCAAATCTTGATTTACATAATCTAAGAATTTTTCAACCAATTGTAAAGAATGATAAAAGTTATAATTTGATCCATGCAACTGGAGGTCTTAATAATAAAAAGAAAAGAGAAGTTTTAAAATTGAATAGTGGTAAAGAGAAGGAAGAAATGAGGAATATTCTGAAAGAACCTAGAATTTATTATGACATTGATTATGAAGAAGAGGATCAAGAGAATAATGAAAATGACTATGCAGATATTTCGGATGATGAAGGTTTAGGAAGATCTTTATTGGCTTTTAAGAAGGTTCAAAAGTTAAATTCGCACGGGAATAAAAAAGGAGATCAGGATAAAAAAATCCATAAGAAAGAAAAAGATCACAAGCATCATAAGAATAAAATGAAGCAAAAAAAAGGAAAAAGCCTCAGTACTAAAAAAAATCCTCAGATTGGAAAAGGTCACCAGCATAGGAATCACCTTAAGGTTAAAAAAGTCCCTAGTCAAAAGAATAAAATATCTTCAGAAAGTAGAAAGTTTACAAAATCAGAAGGGGTAAAGAGTGGAAAAAATTATTCTCCTGAAAAGATGAAAAAGAAAATCGATCAGAAAAAGGGGAAAGTTCACGAAAAAAAACTTTCAGTAATTGAAAGAGCGGAACTTGCAGGCCCAGCTTCAATAAGTCCGAATAAAAAATCGAAAATTGGAGAAGATGTTAATAAAATTAATAAATCACAACCTGAAGAAATCAGAGAAGAAGAAACTAAACAATTGTTGGACAAAGTTCTGAAGATGATAAATCAGCAGAATGAAGAAAATCTGAAGGAATCAGTGAGTTTTAAGAAACAAAATGTTACTGAGAAGAAAAACCGTTTAAGTCGTAGTGTGATTGATAAGGCCAAGGACATTTCTTCAAAGCGAAAATTATCTTCAGCGAAAAGTAAGACACATAAAAAGGTAAAAAATTCTAATTCCAAAACCATTTTCAAAATTAAAGAGAATAAATCACATTTTCATATAAATGATAAATCCAATATTGAATTTTCGAGTCCTGATAATGATCAGCGGAAAAAAATTGTCTTCAAAAACAAATCTCATTTTTTAAATTTGAAGAACATTATTCCAAAAGTTAAAGAATTAATAGAGAAAAAGAATTTAGGGAATGTTGAAAAAATAATTGTTTACGTGGACAAGGACGAAATGAAAAAAGGCTTAAGTCTCGATTCAAATAGTCAAATTATTAAATCTGATAATGATAATTTGAAAAAAATTATGCATGGGAACTTATTTCGAAAAAAAAATTCTCTAAACAGCAAATCTTTAGAAGAATCACCAATTTTCATCAATGATGCTTCTCTGGAAAAAATTGTTTCATTAGTAGCAGATAGAGTAATGAAATCAATCAATTCATCCAATCCACCTGATTCATCATCTATTGATTCGAAAATTTTTGTAAAAGTGGTACAACCAGTGGCTAATGGAACTGAAATTCCACACGAAGAAACGAAGACGGAATTTACAGTTGATTTATTCAACTTTGCAAACATTTATAAATCTTATCCTGAGGAAGATGAAACTTTTGGAAATGGGTTTCTAGTCGAACATAATGAGAATCAGTTGAAGAAACCAATTCATCCAAAGACGAAGAACTTGAAATTCGGGAAGAAAAGAAGTTTAAATTCTGATAGGCAATCTAAAAATAAAAGTCACAGATTGATTAAACACAAAAATCGTCGAAAAATGAATCTTCCAATGAAACCTTTTAAAAGAAGAAGATTTTGGTTGGAAAAGATGAAAAAGGACGAGGAATTAGATAAGAAAAGTTTGAATCAGATTCGTAAGGATATGATGAAAGAATTAAACAGAAAGTTTACAGAAATTGAGGCTCGTCGATATAATCAAAATCGTGAAGAGATTATTAGAGATAAACGAAAAATATCGAACAAAGATCTGAAAAATAAAAATAAAATTAAAAGTCAGGATCATATTAGTTCTACAAGATCGAATATTAACGAAAAGATAAAAATTATCTATGCAATGCATCATAAAAAAAATAATCATCTGCATACAAAGTTGGGAGAGACTAAAAGGAATTCAGAATTAAAAAAAAAAAATTCTGGTGGAAAGAAGTTTTTGAATAAATTAGGTATAAATTCTAAGATGAAGGGTTCAAATTCAACATTAGGTATTTTTAATTTGGGGAAAGAAGTTCAGGAAAAGATGCTGAAGAAGAAAAGAACGATCCAAGAATTTTCAGAAAATTATGGAGAAGCGAGCGATTCACAAGATTCAGGAATAGAAGAGGATTTTTTTTATAACAGAGAATTTCAGAGACCAAAATTGCAGTCCAACAATTTAAATTATTTTGTGGAAAATGATGAAAATATGTTTGGTATTGAAGATTACGATCAAGAAGCAAAAGAGTTTGTTTTTCATCATAGTAATGTGACTAATGTTGGAAATAATTCAAATATTAATTTTCGAAATGAAACCAGAAAGATAAAAAATAAACGAGAAATTATCGATCTTCAAAAACAATTACTGAGAAAGTCAAGAGGGAAAGAATTAGAAGACATTCAGGAACCTGATCAGGAAATTGAAAATCTGGCTGAGAAAATTTTTAATTTTGCTAGAAAAATTGGGGAAAGTAGAAAAAAAATTCAAAAAGCTAGAGATATTCGGAGTTTTGATGGAATTGTTGATGAATTTGGAAAAAATGAATTAGAATTAACTGATGAAAATGATAGGAAAGCATTAAGGACACTAATTGATGAAATAGTTAACGTGGAAAAGAATGTAAATACCACTTTGCAAATAATTAGGAATAAACTAGATCAATCTGGTGGATGTAATTCAAATTTTGAAAATTGTAGTTCCTCTAAAAAAAATTTGGCACTTAAGAAAGAAAAGAATTCTTTTGATATCAAAGTTTGGGCTGCAGATCAATTAAAAAGGATTCTTAATAAGATGGGAAAAGAACAGAAAAAAGAGGAGGATGTTAAAATTCAGAAAGCCAAAAAGGAAATGCAGGAAGCTTTGCATGATTTATTAAATGATTCTAATGATGCTAAAAACTTAATTCCAAGAGAGAAGAATGTAAATTTGCACAGCAATGTTGTTAAAAATCATCCTGTTTCGAAATTAAAAACATCAAATACCAAAGAATCTAAACATCCAAAGAAAGAGACTCTAGGTAATTTTATTAAATTATTATTATAATAATATTAAGATTTAAAAATGTAAATTTCTAAAATTAGTATTATGTTTTAAATAATGTTTTTTTTTTTGTTCGAAGGTAAAAAGACTTTGAAGGCGACAAAAGGAAAATCAACAACTATAAAGCATTCAAAAAATGATAAAACGCATAAAGAAAAGAAAATTCACAAAAAAGGAGAGAAGAAAAATAAGAAGAAATCTCAGACTATGAAATCACTAGCCACGAACCCAACTCAAAAGCCTAAGAGAAGTGATAATAAAAATCTCAGGATTAAAAAAAACCTAGATGAAATTCCAAATTATGAAGATGAATCAAATCAAGATATTTTTGGTGAAAAACCTGACATAAGGGACGAATTGGTGGGGTTTGGAAAACCCCAACCGATTCTGAACTCTAGATTTAAAAAAGAAATTCAGAATATTGAAAATGTCAGAAATTTTTTAGAGAATGAAGATCCAAGTGAAAATATAAATTTAAACAAAATTACGAAATATAAAAGCAGAAGAGTTCAGTCTATAAATGAAAATCAAAGTATGAATACAAATGAAAAGCCTCAAGATTTTCAGAAACTTTTAATAGGTCGTCAATTATG
Source organism: Synergus umbraculus (assembly GCA_900474325.1). Classification (NCBI taxonomy): domain Eukaryota; kingdom Metazoa; phylum Arthropoda; class Insecta; order Hymenoptera; family Cynipidae; genus Synergus; species Synergus umbraculus. The sequence goes on along the minus strand of UCOK01000007.1, from coordinate 73,607 downwards.
TAATGACAAGTCTTCTAATACAAATAAAAATACACAAAATGCAAAAGTGAAGAAAAATAAACAGAAGAAGCGTCGTAAAAATACTAAAGGGTCTAAAAATGTTAAGCATGATTCTAAAAAGAAAGTCAAATCAAAATCTGATAATAAGAGGATTAAAAAGGCATCGTCAAATCCAAAAATTAAAAAAATGAATTCTAAAACTGAAGAATCCGAAAATATAAACTCAAACGAAACTCGAAATTCAAAAAATGAAAAATATCAGACTATTGTACCAATCAAAAATGGTAGAATTCGAGTGAAATATATTTTTCGAGACGAAAAAAGTAATCTCGAGAAAAATCGTGAAATCAGAGAGGTGGATTTTCAAGGAGATAAAAATGATGAGAACTCACGAGGAGTAAATTGTCAAAATTGCATTTGTGATCTTAATCAGGCTGTTTTAGATTTGCGAAATATGTTAGGAAAGAGAAATAATCTCCTTGGGAAAATAAAAACGTATCAGTGTAATTTGTACATTGATATTGGAAATGAGATTTTGATAAATAATGGACCAATCGATTTCATCGGACAACTTCGAAGAGATTTTGAAGAAACCAGGGGCCTTAAATATGTCGGATCTGGAAAAGTGGAAAATGTCCTGAAACGAGGAATTATAGATCTTCATGGTATTATTTTTTATTAGATAAAATGATTAGTATTAAGAAAAGTAATTCAACTTATTCAAAAGTTATTTCGGTTTTTGTTTTAGAACACCAAGTTTTTTCTCTTCCTGGATTCAATTTGAATGTGCCTTGTAATCAGGAAGGAGAAGATATTACGTGGATGTTGAGTATCAGTAGACCAAATTATACGTGGATACGGGAAGATGGCTCCCCAATTAGTGGTAAAATTTATATATATAATAAATAAATAATGGAAATGTTAAACGATGACTATTTTAAGTTTCACTTTGTAATACTTTAGGAGTCATTCGGAAAAATGGAAATCTAGAATTGTACGACGTCGATACCAAAGATTCAGGAAATTACTCTTGCATTGTAAATTACATTGATCCTGATAATGAGGAACCGGTTAAAAATACCTATAAGCACAGCGTTCAGGGTAATTAGAAATATTAAACAATTAATTGTCAATTCAAGAATTGAACTATAAAAGAATGAATTGTTTTTAAGTTGTGACTTTGCCAAGATACGCTTTACGAGGAGGAAATAGATACAAACTAGAAGTTTGTGACGATACCGAAATCGAAGCAATTTTGACATACTTGCCGAAAAAGATCAACGAAATTCTCTGTAAAAACGATATTTGTGAAGCGTACATTTTTACACCACACTGTCATAGGCAACAAGTAAGAAAATATTATTATCAAAATTTTTAAAGAACTTGATATTTTGCTAATACGAATATTTTATGACTGGAACTTTTCAGATCGCCATAAACCTCTTGGTCGTCCCTTCAAATATAGCAAAGTTGGTGCCAGTTGGTCTCAATCTCTGCGGAATTCGCTGCCGCAAAGCTGTTCAAGACAAAATTGCATTGCTGCTAAGCAGAAACGTTCGGGCAGTTCTTCGACGGTCGAGTTAGTTAAATTTTCTTATTATTCCCTCATAAAATTCCTTCACGATTTCTGCAAAGTTTTACTGGCGGACATTCATTTTATGCTGACGGAATACTGATTACTTATTCGTTTTTCAACGTTAAATCAGGATATTCCAATTTCATTTCTTGGTTCGTTTATTAATTTTTTTAATTTCTTAAAAAATAAAAGTATTCTTTCTATTCAGAATATTTCTATTTTATATTGAAAATTTCTTGTATTCACGTAAAAATTCTTTGCCTCTAAAACTTTCGTATAGTGAATTTTAGAAGGTTTAAAAGTTGAACAGTATTTTTATAGAAATTTTTAACTACAGTTGTTTTTAGGTTGCCACACCATAGAGAGAAATTGGTACCAGTTAAATTTTCGAAAAGAAAGTGTAGACGTAAAAGAGGTCCAAATAGCAAATTCAAATCGATCGAAAGTATCGGCGATGTGGGCCTTCTTATTGGTTGTCCTGCTGGATACAATCTTCGCGATACTCACTGTCGTAAGTTTAAAATTACTAAATATTTCCTACAGTGAGTTGCACAACAAAAAAATTTAATATAAAGTGTGATAAATCGATTCGTACGAACCGCAAATTCAGCTAATCGATCGTACTTGCTGGTTAAAGAAAACGAACGATAGAGTAAGAAATTTCATTCCTTCGTTCTAGTTCCATGCCTTCCTGGTTTTTACAGCGAGGATGGATCATCGCATTGCAAAAAATGTCCTCTGGGAACTCATCAACCGAATACCGGAGCTAGGACCTGTCGGGCATGTACTAATCCCTTCGTAGAAGGATGTCACGAAATGGTAGATAAAAATCCAATTCACTTTAAAACTGGTTTAGATTTTTTTCCACTATTTAAAAAACACAGAAATACTCGACGAAAAGTATAAAAATGAATATAAAATTGAAGGTAATAAAAATAAATTTACTTTAGATCTGGAACTCCTCAGCTATCATTATTATTTTGGCAATTATATTCATCGTCATTCCGGCACTTTCAATGATTGTATGGATTGTGAAACGCGCATGGAGAATTCGAAATAGTGATACTTGCGCCAGATCCACAGAGTTCGAATCCAAGGTAAAGGTTAGCATTAATGAAGGGCAAAATGCCTAGAAAAAAAAGAAAGAATTATATTAGTATTATATATATAATTATATATATTTAAAATCCCAACTTTCACAGCAAAATGAAGATCGCACCAAAAATCCGCTACTAAGATTTAAAAAGACGCGAAAGCAAAACGATGATCGAGACGTAATCCTTCTTCGGAATGAGGCAAGTTTTCATTAAAAATAAAAAAAAGTCTTTATTAATATTTGTAATTTTTTGAGGCGTTAATAATTTATTTTTTAATAGGCTAAAAAGAAGAGAGATCGTCCCGAGCGAAAAACTGATAAAAGTGGATACGTCCTAGTTTCTTGTGTCGATTCTTATCGTTCTCACCAAGGTTACACTGAAAATAGTTAGTAAATTTTGTAATAAAATATATTACTAAATATATTATGTTAATATTAAGTTAAGATTATATATCTATTAAATTAATTTTTAGATTCTACGAGAAAGTCTTCCCGCTATAAGCCACCAGTTCCTGATCCAGATTTTGATAGATAAGAACTATAAATTAAAATCATTATCTAATCAAAAATGAGGAAAGCATTTATGTTTTAAAACAAAATTTATAACAGATTTATATTATCGTGACCCGAAAATTTGTATGCTAGTTTTAATATTTTTTTATCGATAAAACGAATATCCTATATACAATATTTAATTTTAAGGCCTACACGTAGACTCTTAATTATTGTATATCGACTCTATTCGCACGAGATATACATTATTAATAAAAGTATTATGAAAATGTAGCATAATTTAGAATACTGGATTTAGTTTATGTTATATTTCTTTGTTTATTATAAAGTAAAAATTAAGAAGACTATAGTTAAAAAAGTATCGGGATTCTAATCATTTTCATACTTATTAATTTTCTATACCTATTACAATGTGGGATTTATTGATGTTCGTATTGTTACAAAATAAGATAACATTTACAATATGATCTTGAGACCATGGTAGATATTAACTACACCTGCAGTTTGATGCACTCCTCCTCCTGCAATGAAAGGTTTAGAAAATTAGGTTTGAAGTAAATAACTTGAATCTTCAAAGACTTAGGTAGTTTCTAAGTTTTGTATTTGACGCTTATTATAAAGTTTACTTCAGTTAATGAAATTTTATCAAACTATTCAAGTTATATACTTTATTATTGAAATGTTATAATTTCACTTACATAGTTAAATTAAGATTTCAGCATCTGGAAACGGACAGCCAAGAATGGTATGGCGATACCACTACCGCAGAAAAGAATGAATCCAGCGGTCAATGCAAATCGGTTCTTGATGCTAAAGGGTAAGTTCTGAAATAAAAAAAAAGTTATTTAATTAATGAAACGAATGAAATGAATAACTGATAACATTTTTATTATCCAGTTATGTAATATTAAATGTCTAATGTTAATGCTAATAACAGTTTAATTTTGAGTATCTGAATTTTGAATGCTTAAAACGTTAATAATTACGTGAATCAAGAATGCAGTGGCAAAAATTGTGTAAAAATCTTGGACTTCTGAATATTAACTAATGAACGTAACCTCACTTTGTCAGATCACTCCAAAAAGTGTACATAACATAAATGTATTCAAATAATGCAGAAATCGTCAACAGTATGCATAATTTTGAGTTCTAATTAAGTTTAGAACCAAATAAAAACTCGAGTTGATTAGAATTCTTTCAAAAATGTAAAAAAACAAAAGCATAATGAATTTTGGAGCAAAGTAGTTACGCAACAAGATAAAAATTACTTACACGTCCAGGAATTCCGTCATTTGGATCATGAGACCTGCGGATAGCAGAGGTCGTGAAATTCCTAATAGCCCTTCGGGAAATTTGGCCAAACATTTTGATAATTACTTTATTTACGCTTTTCTCAAGAAAAATCGAACACCACTTGCACTTCACTTGCGCAAGAATGGTATGGTCCGTATGGTCGTCGTCTGTCGTCTGCTATACAAGGACAACCTGGATTTGAATCAATCAATAATCTTTATTCTGTTTTGGTATATAGTAGTTAAATGTTGCTTAGTCACTTATAGAGTAATACAGTATTCATAAAATCATTTAACTGTTATTATAAGCATCTAAAGTCCAGAGATAATTTAATTATACCATTATATTAATTAGTAAGTTGCTTATCGAGTACTTTTTTATTTCCATTTAGAGACACCAGATGGCGCAGCCTGTCTGATCGGCTGGTTTAAATTTGGCGCGAATTTTGAATTTTTGATTGCCCCAGAATCTTATGGAAACCAGGGTTGAATTGAAATGTTTACAATCAGAATCAAAATAAAGCTTCGCTGATTAATAATTTTATTATCAGATATTTACCTTTTAGAAAACAAAGGAATAAAAAAAAGAAGTCTTTTTTATTATTTCTATACTAATAAAACGTTCTATAAACAATTCTAGTTGGAATTGAAAGACCGAGAATTATATTAATAAATATATTTCTTATTAATTGATAATATTAAAGAAGTCAGATATAAGTTTTCCATAAAATTATTTATTATTTCTGTATTGATACAACATTATATAAAAATTGTGGCAAGAGCGGGATATAAATAAAAAATGCGGGAAACTTCACATGTAATGCTACTAAAGATGGAATTTAAAGTAATTTGTAGTTGCAATAAATTAACTGATAGTACAGTTAAAAAAAATGTAATAAAAAATTTTAATAATAAAAAAGGTGCAAAAAAGAATTCAGAATGTTGGAATGGATCTTCGTGGTAGAAAAATATTTTTTTCCAGCCTTTGGAACGTTCAGAGTAATCGAACATTCGAAAAAAAAGAATGGAAAGCCAATAACAAGAGCAGATAGGATTGATAAAAAAAAGGTAAATGCCGATCGAAGGTTGGGAGGCATAACTCGCTCGTGTGACAACAATCGCACTGTTCAACGATTTTTTTCACACTTTTGTTCTCATTCACTAGATATGTTCCTATGCGTCCTGATTCTGCATTTATGTATTCTATTATGTTGTGAGCTGGGCGGCGATTTTGTGTTGCGATATTATTGCGCGATTTAACATAACAATAAAGCGTCACATCAGTCATTTTTGCAATAAGAAAATTCACTCAAATGATATACTGTGGGTATAAGTTTGAAACAGTTTTGCATTTAGTATAAACTAGTCATATGTATGTTCGCCATCCACAGAAATATGCTAAAATTATATTTTAGCAAGATATTTTCCTATTTGGTCTTAAGTCTTTGGAATGACTTGAAATTTAAGGAAGAAAAAAAACTAATGACGCAAAACAATTAAGAAAACCCTTCGAAATCAATTAGAAATCCACAAAAAAATTAAAATCATGAATATATTGAAAGCCTAGTTAAAATTCGCAAAAATCTCTAATAATGCCTGAAAACTTCTTTAAAAAGGGAATGTTACGAAACATATCCAGTATATTGGTTCACTAATTAAAATAAAAAATTCAAACAGTTGAAAAGGAGAATTAATTAAAATTATAATAAACTGATGAGCCTGACAAATCATCGGGTTTTAAAGTTATTTACTTGATGACAAGGACTGACTGAGTAATTTAATATAAAAAATGCAGAAGAAGTGGAATATAAAATAATTTCACTCAGATTGTATTTTCTTAAATTTATTACCCCAATTAATCACTCTGTGTCACTTTGGCGGTACATTCGTAGCAAAGGTTGTATCAGAGTTGTACTCCAAGCTAATTCGAGGATTAGGCGACGCTCTTTATTTATGTCCGCGATTTATCGACTTCTTTTTGCACAGGCACCGTTTCAAGAGCAAATGAACCTGATTTGTCGGAGTTACTTGGCAAACGACTACCGGTTTCGAGAATCTCTTGTTGCCAGGTTTATAAGCTTGCTTTCTCACTTGAAATTTTGTATTTATTTGTATTTTGTATTTATAGATACATATATTAATGGAATTCGAAATTCAGAGACGAAACTGGCTAGTAAAATTTAGTTGATGTTATTTTTCTCTGTTAAATTAAGGCCAAGTCTAAAGAATATATACTTTTTTCATGTATTAATCTTATAACTGTTATTTTCTAAGAAAATGTACTTTTCCTAAAACCTTACACTTAAAATTTGACTTGATTAGCTTAGGGAGCTTCGCGTAATAACAGCTTGCGAGTTTTCTCTGATCAAATTACAGAACAAGATGCTCACTCACAGATGTAATTGAAAAGCTTTTCCGGCGGAGCTTCAAATTTCCTCTGTTGCTAATCGAATTACTACCTAAAAAGGAAAAAAAAAGATAGTCGTATGGAAGAGGCAGGCAGGGTTCACTGGACCTTTCATTTGTCTCTGTGGATCCAGGCTGCATCGCGATGAGAGACAGAGATTTAGGAGACGGCAAAGGACTGAAAATAAAAAGAATGTAGGAATGAGAAAGAAAGAAAAGAAGAAAAGGCGACAGATGGTTGATTCTATGTTGGATTTATCAAAGAATTTCCACATTACTTGATTATTTTCTAATTTTTACACTATTAAAAATAACAAAAAATACAAAATACCAGCAAATTAAGAACTAGCATTTTAAGGAATTCCAGGATATTTCGCGGAATTTTAAAGAGTTTTCAAGATTTATAAATTCATCAAAATTCAAGGTTCATCAATATTTCTATAAACTTAAAAAAAAAGTAGTCGAATAGAGAGACCAAAAGCGCAAAAAGCGAGAGTAAAATAAAATAATAGGAATCACAAAGAGAGAGCAAGAAGAGAAAAGTTGGGGAGAGAAAATGATGAAAAGGGAAAAAACGATAGAAGCCATGAAGGGTTGGGGTAAAGTGGGGACGTGGAAGGGTAATAGCGTCGCTAGAGCAAATTCTAAGGAGCTTTTAAAATTAAAAATTCGTTTCGACGCCAGAGACGCCGGAAATGCAGCTTCCACATCGCGTTCTCATTTCACATTTTTCGTTTTTCCTATCCGCACCTTTCTCTCTTCTTTCATCCCTTCTTTTCCTTTCACATTTCCTCTCACTCTGTCAATTTCCCTTTTCCCCTTTCTCATAGTTTTTTCCCTCCAATTTCCCTTTTTCTCTGTTTCTCACTCAGTCCCACTCTATCTTTTTGCATAGAACCCCGACCCATCTAACCAGCAACCAGCAAAATATTCATACGCAAAACTTGTCCCATATTTATTCATAAGCCGAGCTTTTGATGACAGTACACGCCGCGCGTATATCGAGCCTACGCCCGCAATTTATTTCTCGTACGGACGGTGCTTAAAATTCACGCGACTACTTCCCTTTTTATCTACTTCATGCATCTTTGCTCCGACAGCAATTTTCATTTTTCTTCCTCCAGATCGTCCCTTCAACCTTTCAATCTTTTTTCGGTGGACTTGGAAAAACGTGCCCGGAAAAAAAGTGTAGACTTTTTTGTGTACTTTTGAAAAGCAGGGAAATGATACCACACCTTAATAAATTATTTCTTAAAAATTCTATTATATTTTGATACACATGTATAATGTATATTATACTATGAAATCTTTTTGCATTTTGCATTGAAGTCTTTTGTACAGTTTCTATTTTAATAGCCTCTTCGATCTGATGATCTCTTGGCCGACTTTTCTCAGTATTTCTACATAAAATGAAATTCCTTTTTTACTTCCCGATGAGAAAGCGCAAAACACTTTTCCGGCTCGCCATTATTCGAACGCGAAATAAAAGTGTGTCACGGGTTCATTTTCAAGTTTTTAACAAAGGCTTTTGTGCTTTTGTCATTATAATTCCCAATTCCACGTCCTGGATATCTTCACATCTTTTATGCTTATCTTATGCTCTCTAAATAGTCATACATATAACAAAACTTGAAAATTGTAAATAAGATGATATGAAATGCACATCAGTGTATCAAACGAACTGAATTATAGAGAGAAGAGAGGCCGAATTACCACACTGAAAAAAACTTGGTTTAAATCAAAACTTTTATTTCATTCAAGCAAAATTATTTTGAATTATTTTAATTTAAAGATATTGAGAAAAGAGTCACTGAGAATCAGTGAAATTTCAATTATTTTTCACTGATTCGAGTTTAAAGAGTTAAAATTATATTGATGAGTAATTTTCAAGAAATCCTATAACGCAAGATATGAATCTGACAATTAGATGGTAAATAGTTTGGTGATTACAGCTAATTGTGGTAATTATATAAGTTTGCAGCAATTGTGGAACTTACATATACTTAAGGAAACGGACTATAAAATTAATGACGCACATTCTAGACAATCTGGAAACATGATTGCTGATTTCTTCAATTTATGAGATATAAAGATAATAATTTTCAATTTACGATATGAGGGCATAAATACCATTATTATTATTTGTTATATAACTTACTAACTCAAAGGAATCTCGTAAATTTATGGAAATATAAATTTCCCGCACTTAAAAATATTATAGATAGAGGTAGATATAATTGTCTGCTGTTAATCAAATTTACGAAACAAAAATATTATAACTAACTAACTAGATAATGCTTCTTAAAATAGCGTGGGAAGTTTATTTAACTCTTGACCTGATCGCAACAAATCATAAAATAGTAGCTACTTTCAGCCATCATTTTCAGTTTATCGATACACAGGTGGGGTGTTTTTTTAATGTGGTAGACAATTTGTGGTCAACTATTTATAGAAATTGCGTAGCTGTTCTGTTTTAACGTGACAGGTCATTACGTAAAGTATACCTTGTTACTTACACCAGAAGGTTTAATATTTCCAGTGAGACTCAATCCCCTCAAGAATCCAATAGAGCTGACACATGACTGGAAACTTCGTTTACCATGTTGCTTCTCGACTCCTGGAATTCTACTAGTCGGTTTGTTCTTAATCTGAGTCAGTTACCCTCACTACAATTGTTATTAGAGGAAGAGAGGAGGGTAATAAAGCTGGCTATTTATCCTTAAAGATAAAACTTTTATTAGTGAAAGGTTAAAATGAGATCATTTCTTTTTATTTAAAAATGTCTTTAAAAATGTAAAAATAGACTGATGGAATTCCTTAAACTAGAATTACAAGAAATTAAACATTACTTTTTACCTAACAGTTTTAAAACAATTCTTACACTTATTTGTGATGTTTATTGTTGATTCCTGACGCACTCACACACCTGAAACTTTGCTCACCTTTTTTATCTCAAATGTTGAGAGCTCTAGGGCTAGGTAAAAAGCAAATTTCAGGCGTAAGAGGATAGTCAAGGTAGTTGAAAATGTTCTCCATTCTTCATTCTTCATTCTTCATTTTTCATTCTTCTTCTATTATTGATCAGTGGAATTTATTTAGAGATAATAAATTGAAAAAAATAAAGCTCTAAACAGAAAAAGAATCAGGGAATTCCCCTTACAAAGAGTTGGCAGTGCTGGTCGAGTTTCGTTTAAGCGGTGCAGCAATTTTATTCGATTTAGTGAATGGAAATATTATTTAGTCAAGATGAAAAAATGTCCTCTTGCTCGACGAATGATCAAGCCGATTGAAAGTTTTTCCTCTTAGCTATTCTGAGAACCGATTACTCACCCGATTTCACTGACTCTAAGAATTCGCTGATAAAGCCACTGGGATACTCACTTGATTTGAAACTTTTTCTCGGTCTTCCTTTTACCTTCTTTCTCTTTTATTCTTTTTTCATCGCGAGCCGAAAGTAAATACGACTCAGAACTTAGGAGATAAGGTGAAGGAAAAGTCAATAGAGTCGCACGAGCGTTCGGTTCCGGAGAATGGCCAATTGTCTTTTCTTCCCCAAGAATCAGCGCCCATTAGGAGGATTGTGTGAAACAAAAAGGTGAAGCCGGAGAATCTCTTGGACAATTGTATGGACGCGGGAATATCGACTGGAATGAAATTTACCGGAAACGAGACTCGACCATTAAGAGTGGATCTGCACCAATTTCAGGACAAGAATTTTTTACTATTGGGAATTTAATCATTTAAATTGAAAGCTAATTACTTGAAGATTTTTAGATCATTAAAATCAGAGCTTGGGATTAATTATATTTTCTGAACTTTGTTTGAAGAATCCACAAGAAGAGAAGGTCAAACGCCGCAAGCACACCTGAAACTTTGCTCACCCTCTTCTATTGTACGGGAAGAGCAAGGATTCAGGCCCGCCCGCGAGATTCGAATTATCTTCAACATCTGGGAGGAGACGATTTCTTAATTTCTCGCAAATTTCCCTCGCTGTGGATTTCATACTGGGTGGCGATTTTCTCTGTTGTATTTTCTTCTTTTTTCATTTTCTTCTTTATTTGCTTCTTTAGTTTCTTCTTCTTCTTTCCTTTTTCGTTTGTGAATCACCTGAAAAAAATATGTAAAATTAAAATATTGTCTGAAGAGTAGAGTGGCTCAAAAAGCACCTGAAATTTTTAAAAGTTAGTGCTTTTTGGAACCACCTTACTGGATAGTGTCATCTAAATATAAAATGATAAAGCAGAGTTTCGAAAATAGAAAAAATAAAAATGAATCTTATCTTTGAAAAGAACCAGGTTCGTTCTAGTAAATGAGAAGAACTCTTAAAAGTACTTAAAGGTCTGTAGAATCTCTTTCGTACTTCTTGTGGAAAGTTATAATTAGACCAATCAATTACAAAGATGAAATTCCAATATTTTCAACATCATAACTAAAAGTGACTCAACTTATTATATTATCGAGATAAAAATACGTAAATCTTCTCTAATTAAGGTATAATTATTGATCTCAGTTCTACAAAATTAAATTTTGTTTAAAGTTAAACGAATTTTTGTTCAAAACTTCTTTTTGATGCATGCAATCAGAATTTATGCATTAAAACAAAAAACAAACAAAAAATTTTTTTGTTGCCCTGTGTTACACTTGGTGAAAAATTCTCTGCAGAGGTCCACATATTCATCGTTATCCATTGGATTAGGATCTGTAAAAGAAAAAATCATTAGAAACTGTTCTCTCTTTTGTAATAGAGTTTAGGATCAATTTTTAAAAACAAGAAGTTGCTTTTAAAAAATAAAATTGAAAATAAATGAGTATGGAGATTTATCAAGGGACAAGTGACCCAAGGGGAATAATCCACATTTACTTTTCAGAGGCATGTCTCGCCAAACCTATCCTTTTACCACTGGTTGCAAAATACGATAGCGTAGTCTTAGGTACATATAAAGCGAGAAAAAAGAAAAAGAAAAAGAAAAGGAAAAAAAAAATACAACTCGGGGATTAAGTTTCAGTTCTAGTTGCATGGCGGAGACGAGAGTGTTTCTCAACTCCAATTAGGAGGCCGACACTAAAACGTCCGGCCTAACGATAAGTATACGAGAGGTTTTAAGCCCGCTGGGTGAAAACTGCTTTGACGAAACTCGTGGAGCCAGACTCGCTTCCGTATCCGGATTATCCGCTCGAGTCAAACAATGGTCCTGACGCCACGAAACGGAACCCCCCCCCCCCCGTCATCTAGGGCGACTGCAATCGTTCCTTCTCGTGATTCACGTCTGCGAGTAATTCTCCAAGCCGATTACGATGCTTTATAGCGAATACGAGTCACGTATGCGAATCCTGCCACCTTCCAGCCACATTTACAATATACGGGCTTCTCACCTTTAAAACGAAAAATGATTCTTTCTCATTCTTCCTCTTTCCTTTTCCTTCAAAAGACAAATTTCTTTTTTCCATTTTCTGGTTCTTTAGTAGAATGGCATACGTGTTATAAAAAGACCTCACTACGCCCTTTCTTGCAGGCATTCATACGCAAAATTTTAATAAAGTCGAAGTAGAAAAGGCCGTTTTGGTGGGACGTAACTTTTCTAAACGTATGCAGTAGAAAAAGTTAGACGGTCAGACCAATTTTTCAGTGGAAACGGAATTTCCCACCAGACAATATTAAAATTCTAAGTAGAAAAGGTCATTTATAGTAAGACAAGGCTTTGTGTTAATCCTGTTTCTTCAATTTCTTATTCATTTTGATTTTAGGATGAAATCGAAGCAAAATATTGTTCTTAATTCCAAATCAGAGCAAACGTAGCATAATCAGTAGAAAAAGCCGTTTTAGTGGGACATAATGTTTCTAAAAGCATATAAAATAGAAAAAGTTATTATTAGAAAAGTTTTGGCCAGACATTTATGAATGTCGGTGAAAAGAAAATTTCTGATGAAACGGTAATTAAATTGTAAGTAGAAAAGGTCATTTATATCAAGACAAACTATCTCTGCTTCTTTGCTTTTTGAATTTCTTATTAATTTTGAATGAGGACAACATGATTTATTATTCTGATGTATTAATAAATTCTCACAATAGATTAAACTTGAAAAACTTCTTTTGAGCGAAAGCAATTTATAAAACTTGCATTTATTGATCGTTATTGCATTGTGATTTTAATATTACGTAATTTACATATTTTTCATTTTAAACTCGCTATGGTTCACTAGATGGCAACCCACGCGAATTATTATTCCACAGTCCCTACGGCCCAATTCGCCTCTGCACTGGACTCCAAGTAGATATCCATTTTTTGCATGATTTTCAGAGACAAATATTCATAGTTTTACACAACTGCTCAGTCCATGTATGTATTTCTCTTTTTTGTTCGCATGATTTATTTAATTCATCTCTAGAGAAAGATTTCATTTAAATGAGTTATTCAATTAATCTTCATAATTGACAAATGAAAAGACTTGTAATGCAATTTGCTTGTATGAATATTATTGTACTACAGCTCAAAGTGAATTTCCCAATTATACCGCATTTTCAGGTAAAATACGCAGAGATTAATCAAATCGTCCCATCAAAATTTTCAGTCAATTAACTGCGAGTATACATTCAATATCAAAGGATACATTATGAATGAAAAAATCTATTTTTCTGGTTTTTTAAATATAAAAGTAGAATAACAACAAAACAGTAATGAGAATCTCTAATAAATAAAACATCCTGAATAGGAGTTCCACGCTTTATCTCAAAAACAGCAAAATCCCATTTCCCGGGTCTCTCTATAAATTACGAACTCCTTCAAACCAACTTCTCGAAATGACTCGATTGGCCTAGAAAGCCTTTGCATTGAAAGGAAGTTCATGACTCCGTCCCTGGTCTTGAGTGCCTCTTGAGGTGACTACACAGCAGTTTGGAACAAAAGCCCCTGAACAAGAGGAACAACAAGAAGAAGAGTAAAATTAAAAGTAAAAAAAAAGAAGAGGAAAAAAGGAAACGATGAAAAAAGGGAAGTAAGGAAGAAATAGTAGGTGGAAGGGTTTAAAGGACGGAGTTACGGAGGAGGTATAAACGAATGGAAAGGACGGATAGACGGACAGAGAGAAGAGCGAGTTGAAGGCGGTAGTGGTGCAATGATCTTGGGGTCATGCTCCGGTCACTGACATCTAAGGTTTAGCTCTATACACTCTCCTTCTTCTGGACACCAACTTTGCCCTCTGTATTTCTTCTCTTCTTTCTCTTTTATCTTCTTTTTTCCCTTCACCAATGCTCTCGTCATCATCTTCTTTACTTACTACGGCGTAGTATTGCCACGCGCAGATCGTGCTACATCTTACGATCTACGTTTTCAGTTCCTGGCTTCTTCCTGAACGGACAAGAAATGACCTCCTGAATCAGGGTTACCGACTATTCTTCCTCTACCTGAAGAACTGAGACTGTGATCGATGGTTCAACAAGAGGTGGAGGAAGAAATTTCCATGCAGTTCAATTTGTGCTGGAAGGATCTGGAGTGAAGAGAAGAACACTGAACAATGACCTTCTGAATTAATCGACGGGAGGCCTCTCAAAAAGAAATTTACAACACTTTTTTCTTCCAAAATAATATTGATCACACTTTGCTTTAGCTGCTGTGCTTTATTTTTAGATTTATATATATTCATATTGAATATATGCAATCAGTGGAGTTTCGATCCCAATGAAAGCAGTATAATAAAAGAGAAGCTTAATTAAAAACTGTATGAATGAATGAAAGGCGAATTTGAAATAATATTTGATATTTGAAATTGTGTAATAGGCGTCTGGTGTAAAATTACAAATTTTCTCTTGTCTTGAATTACAAGAAGTGGAAAAAATGAGACAGCTAGAAAGCAAGCCTTTGGAGGAAATTCCTTGCTAAAAATAAAACAAGCTCTCATATATTGCACGAGGCTTTTATGAAGGATGAAATTCGGGTCAAAAACAAACTTCCAGCATAGTGATTGCTTCCATTTTTCAGAAAGTTGATTAACAAACCAAAAATGTAAGCAATTCCCTCTGAAATCCGCCCCATGGAAATTAGAGAGCGTTCCTCTCAGCACAAAATGAAATTCCTCATTCTCTGGTAGCTATGATGAATCTGGAACCTAGATATATGCATGGGATCGTGGAGCATTTATGATCTTATTCATTCTGGGCAGGAAGCCAGAATTTCGTAAGTCTACTCGCACATCTGCTTCGAATATGTAACGCCGTTTTTCATCGAGTATAAAGCCCCAAAGTACGTACTGACGCCTGTGTTTATAAACAGAGCCAGTCGCTGAAGCTGGAGGGAAATCGTCAAGAATGTGAGCTTCTAGAAAACATATGAGGACGGAGGACTGAAGAGAAGTAGAAGATTACGTCATGGGACTCAATTTAAATGCCTGGCATTGTTGTAATTGGTTCAGGGGTGACCTTTGACCCTGAAACTCGTCGACTACTTCGTGGTCCTCAGTCGTCACCATCTCTTTGCTTCGCATTACTTGCTCCACTTCAGTTCCAGACGCCACGAAATATTTCTTCAGGACAAAGAGAATGAAAGAAAGGTTCTGACAGGGTAAGAAATAAAAAAAGGGAGATGTAAAATGAGGACGTAAGAGACACGTGGAAAAATTACAGACGTTGAGTTTACTACCTTGTTATTAGTAGAGGCAAATATAACGTGTCGTCCTGAATTTTTATCATCAGGGAATAATTCACTATTTCTTGAAACTTTTTTGAATTTCTCCTGATTAGGCCCACATAGGAAAAACTGGCCAGGATCTCATCCAAATTTCTGCACAGGTAGAAATGATGGATTACAAAAATTTTTATTTTGCATGCAGAGTGTAATACTGAAGACGTAATGTTGTCTTGTAGGTGTCTTATTTATTTCTTCTTTTTTCTATGAGGAGTGGGAGGCTATCCAGATGAGAAACCGACGTGTTTCACAAGGTTGGCACGCTTGTTTCTCGGTTTCGTACAACTTGCACGTATCTGGAAGGGTTTGTATCTACGTCAAGCTGAGATGTGTAAGTTATAGTAAATCCTGATGCAGTTGTACGAAATTGTTATAAAGAAGTTTATTGCGACAAGACGCGAACTAAGAAAGACGAAAAGTGAGCATTGTTGGAAAAGATATCACTCCAGAATTCACTTGCCGACGTAGCTGGCTTCCGTTTAACCCTTCGGGGATCGTTTTTACGTCTTGGTTATAAAGCCAAGTTTCCGTAAAGTCTGCCACTTCACTTAGAAATGTAAAGTGAATACAATGCGGAGTTGATGTTTTCGAAGTAAATGTGGTTTCAGAGTAAGAGTGTTATTTCGAACTGCCTTGAGTATTATTATGCTAAAATGCACTTCTAAGCAGACCAGAGCAGAAAAGGGAATAAGGTAATGTGGGCCATAAAAAATCTTTAGAACCCAGTTATTTTCTGTGAATAGGTAAAAGGTATATAATTAAAGAGTAATTAAAATGTCGTAAATATTAAAATGGTAAATATTAAAATTGTAAATATTAAAATTGCATGCGAGAGTGAATTAGGAGATTATTCCGTTTGATTACACGTAATTAATAATTAATGAGTTCTACCTCAAATATACGCATTTATTGTTGAAGGTGAAGGTTTCATTTTTGTCCCAGTTTACCTTAAATAATCATAAACTTGACAAATAGATTGCAAGTTATTTTTTTAAAGAGAGTGTTCAGAAACTGTTTATATCTTTGAGTTAGGATTAAAGAATATTAAATCTACAACGAGTATTTTTACGATGAAGCAACAGCTTCGGAAGAAAAATTTAATCGGCGAAAGATCTTTATACGGCAATTTCATGTCATTGAAGTTATTGTTCCTCATACCGTACAGCATTTTACGAGGTTGTGCGTTGCGTTTCTTGCTCGTCGTTATATTGCGTAAGAAGTACCGATGCACGCGCCTACCTCACCTCACTTCCTCCTCACGTGACCTTAGAATCGTGTTATGCCTTTCCTTTACGTGAACAGGATTTACAAACGAAAATCAGGAGATGCTAAGCTAGAAACGATGATCTGTAAATGGGCATCTTGATTCTTTTATTGCTATTGATGGAACAACATCTTTTTGTCGAAAAATCAAAGTACCGAATGTAAAAAAATATTTAATCAGATTAATTGCGTGGAAAAATAATATTTTTTTAATATTTGGGACGTGCAAATTGAAAACGAGCGATATAAACGACAAAAACTTTCCTCCGGGTATCTGTCGACATTGTATTTTATCATGTCCGTCAACAAATTCCAGTGAATTGTTTATTAGTCGTTTGACGTTTGATCTACGTGTAATCCGCTTAGAAATCAGGTGAGGTCCAATCCGCTTAGCAGTGTATTTTTAAATTTTAATACCGCTCAAGCACGGCTTCATTGGAAAAAAAATAAATAAAAGAGAGATGCGTTAGATAATGTACTCTTTTTTCTTTTTAAATTGGGTATTGTCGACTATCTAGCAAAAATATCTGAAAAAGATGAATTATTCCTAAATTATAAGCCGTTGGTGAAAGTGAGGAGATTATTGTGCTGGTTGGGAAACTTTGAATATTATTCATTTATTCAATTTTACGGAGCCTAAACAAGGACTGATAAGAATTCATTTCAATTATGATAATTTCATAGATTATAGAGATATCAAGACTTCCTAACCAAATGAACTATTTGTAAAATAACTTTGCTGTAGTAAAAAGTTTTATAGGATCAAGTGATTTACGATTTTGTGGATAATAAATCACTAGCTACGTTATAATAAATCGAAAGAATGAAACGAGCGCGAAAATCCATAAAATTGGATTTCAAAAGTAGTAAACTGTGATGTTTTTAAAGCTTTTTTGAAATATAGGACAATACCTGAATTTTTTATATCCATTAATATATGAAAAATTCATGTGTTTTTGAATATAGGAAGCAGATAAGAGCATTTGCTCTGTTCTGTTTACAAATGTATGATATCTGTATGTGCCACAGGAGGTGAAGCATGAATTGTATTGGATTTCAGGCAACTTTACCACACATACGGCACATTTATAAAGCACTGAATTCCACTTTTTGGGTGAGGAATCGTGAAAAACTTCCTTTTTCGTTTCATTCGCGTATAATGTACACATATAAACGCGAATAGTGTGCTTGCACTGGGACTTGGTAACTTAATACTTGGCTAAGCAGGATAAACTATTTGTACAGTAACGCTTGGCGTGCGTAATATCCTCGTACTTGCATCAGGCTGAATATCGAATAACACATATATTGCTTTCCAAAAGCCGAGAATCAACCACATGATGTATAAAGGCTAACGTGGAGGCGAGATTCAAAGCGCCCGAGCGTGAGGTCAAGCATTATGTGAAGCCATTGGAGGCATGTAATTGATATTTTAGAAAATTAGCTATAAGTGCACTTGCATGTTCGGAGGTTATCGGGAAAAGTAAGTGGTATGGTATTAGTAAATTGATAGGGTTGATGCTTTCATCAGAAGGTCATTTTTCAAATATCAGAAGAACAAGCACATTAAAAATTTGGACGGGGACTTGAAAATACGGAAGGAAATTGATTTTCTGGTAAAATATAAATAATTTCAATTTAGACTTCGAAATTTTCCAAGGTATAATTAAGCTTTTCATAATTAATATCAATAATGAGAGATACTGATGATTTAATCAACGATTTCAATTCATAGGAAATAATGGATACATGTATATTTGATTCTATATAAAAGATCATTATCACGAATTAAATTTTCAATCGATGAAATGAGCAGATGGATATAAATATGCAATCATTTTAATTTCGATAAAATAAAATGTATCGTACTTTCGTGAAAAATTTAACAAGTTAATGTTGCAAAAGCACATGAAATTTGAATTTCTCAGGAGACGATTCAGTGACTTCTATTCCGATTAGACCCTGAATAGTCAGAGGTACATATCCGCGCTCCTTAGGAAGCAATTCGAGGCACGTAAATTATGATTTTCCCATGATTTACTTGCTAGAGTACATAGCTTATGTCACGGAGGTGTATAGCTGTGTTTGTCGTGTAGCTTTTAATCTAATTTATTGTTGTTCCGTCTCTAAATTACACGCCAAGATTACCATCTTACAGATCGCTCACCAGATTACTTGCAACTACTAGTGTGTGCAAACTTTAGAGCCTGGATAAGCCAGCATTACATCGCAAAGGACAAAAAATTAAGTCTTATAAGGAAAGAACACTGGAAAAAAAGGGGTGAAAAATGGTGGAAGGAAGTTATAAAATAGGTGGATAAATCGCTAGATTAAGAGATAATTAAATTGTCTGATTAAATATATATAGCGAAGACGATAAAATATGTACAAAAAGAGATAAAAATCGAGATGAAAATTCACCAGTTTCATATAGATAAGAGAAAAAAAAATATAAAGGCTGGATAAAATGGAGAACCGTCTCGAAACTTTGGTTCGAGAAATGAGAAAATGCACTCTTAAGTTGTTTGGTATACGACACTGGCTCATGTGTGTGGGTGCACGTGTCACGAAGACAGAAGAGAGAGAAAGGGAAAAAAGGGGAAGAGAAGAGAAAAAGAGAGAGAGAGGGAGAGAAAAGAAGAATTGGAGAAGGGATGGGACAAACGTGACAGGGAGAGAAAATCTAATTGCTGTCCAATTTCCCGCGACACAAGGGTCATTGCGAGGGCACGTACAAATTCACTTCTCGCGAGTTGTTTTCAACTGTTTACATTTTACAATCATTAATCTTTCTGTCGTTGGTGGGCGAATTTCATTATTGACAAAAGGGGAACAATAAAAAGCGATTTTTTAAAGAATCCACTTTAAATTTATAAAAATCAAGTGTCAGCCGGGGTGTCAACTTTTGAATTTAGGTGTCAATCCCTTTGAAATGTAGAGCGTCATATTTTCAAAATCTCTCTGCTTTGAAGTACAAAAATAAAATGACATATGACATTTTTGGAACTTCTCCAAGACCTGAATATTTTCGAAATTCCGGAATTTCTAAGTTTAAATTGTGCTTTAAGTTCATGGCTTAGAAAAGAGGACCATTAAGAGATGGGAATTCGAAATAAAATTAATTCTAGGATTCTTGTGGTCGAAATAGAAAGAAGCAACATTTTTTACTTTTTTCGGGATAGTTTACTTATAATAAAAGATAATGAACTCATCCAAGCCGAAAAAATAAGTGACAACAGCGAACTCTTTCTGAATTATTGACAATATAGTTTCCTTTTCGATCTCGTTTTCGATCTCCCAATCACATTTCCCCAACCCTCTCATCGGAAATTCGATTCAAACCTAAAGCAATATTTTCTTTCGCCTCCATGCCCCTTTAATTAAAGTCCATGGGGACATGGCGTGACCGAAAGAAATGAATGCACACACAGTCAAGAGTTCAGATTGTAGCCATCGATTGACGTCGCGACAAACATACATTTTCGAGAACAAAGAACGATTGTGGCGTCGAAAGGAAGAAAGAAGAAAAAAAAATGAAAAAAATATTACGCAATCGTCCGAGTATTGCGTCCCAATGTAGCGTTAAACGAGTTGCCTCGATGACACTCGGCTTTTTGTCATGCGGAGCTAGTACTGGTGATAGCAATGATGCCAGTATACTATTTTGTAGTTAGAGTTTATAATGTACAGTGTACATTATATTGTACTGTATATTCTACAGTGAAGGTAATGGTGGTTCACTGCTTGTGTTTTGTAGGCGGAAGTAGGCTTGGCCTACTTCGATTCAAGCAACAAAGAAGTCTCCGAGTTCATGGGCCTCGCGTCATCAAACAACCAAATTCTAACGCACCTTGACGCCCTCCTTATTATGTTTAGAGTTTATTCCGAGTAGAAAATGGGGCCGGTCATGGCATATGTTCTAGGTTACGCACTGATACATTTTATGGTCTTTTCTAGCTTGTATAATTAAATTATAATCAATTCTTAGACCTTTTCATATCGTTTCCCAAATTTTTTCTTTTATATCTTTTCATTTCTACTGTAGGAGTGTAATGATTCATTAATTATATTTCTTACCAAAGATAGTGTAAACGGGAGCTTGTTGCACATGATTTCCTCGACAAGAGCCTCTAATTAAGGAGGTCAGTGCAAGATAGTGTCAAGAGACATTAAATTAAGTATGGCTGAACCGCAGTAAGAAGTCTTACGGGTAAAGCGCAATGCACGTAACTGATAGTTTCATGATTGTAATTGAAATAATGGGAGTAATTCAAAAATGACTTTACCGTTGCGTTGACCCCATCATTTAATGTCGTTTGTAAAGTGAGTCAATGCATTTAATATTATAGGAGAATCACCATTATTTAGAAGAATAGAAGCCAAGTAACGATCACTTCTCTAGTTTTCAATTTTGTGGACATTGAAGAGGCACTTGGCAAATTTAATGAGGAATTCTGTTTTCATTATCAATTTCATGAGGAAGGTAAAATTGTACATTAAATTCTTGTTCCAATTCCAGTGAAAGAGAAATGTGGAAGTAGAGGAAGAAATAGTATATCTACTACCAGTTACTTTTTTTTGAGCATATATTGCCAGAAGAGATGTGAGTCGACGTTTCACGTGCTCTCAGCTTTAATGAACTTCTCTTGTATGAATGAAACTTATCTCCGCCTTAATTAACGTCTCGCATTGGCTGGCTAATTTGAATATTAATGCACTGTCAGTGCGGAACAAGAAAATCTGTTACGCCCCGGATTTATGTTTCCCTTTCTTTTAAGTTGAGTGGAAGTATCCGGGAATGAAAGGGCAAAAATTGTGAGAGAGTAGAGAGGAGAAAAAGAGGAAAAAGGGGACAGAAGTAGATGGATTCAGATTGAAAGGAGAAGGGTAGGAAGGGAAAGAGGGAAAGGAAAAGAGGGAAAGAAAAAGAGGGAAAAGGAAAGAAAAATACTGAGGGAATTTGAGGGGAAAAGGGAAAGTGTAACAAAAAAAAAGAGAATTTGTGAAAAAAGAAGGGTGAACAAGAGAAGAAGAAGGGAAAAAAATCAGGGGAAGAGAAAATAGGGATGAAAAAACGAAAAAGAAGAAGAAAGGAAAGCAAAGGAGAGAAAGAAAGGGCGAGAGAAAAGGATAGAGCAGTGGTAGCCCCACTGGATAGGGCTTCCGTGTTAATAAGTTTTCTCTCGGTCGAATGAAACCCAGCTGTCTCTTTGTTCCGTCTCTCACCGACCTCGGGTCGACGGTTTCTCCTTCTTTTACCCCTTTCTTCATTTTCCCCTTTACCCCTTTTGGCTTTTTTTTTCTCTCCTTTTTGGTTTCTGTCCTTTTTCGCAAGACAAGGCTCTCATCGCAGCTACCAACCTGGACATTAATACTGTTAGCTGGTTTGGCCTTTGTTGCCCAGAAGATGGGTCTCTATGTGACTCACTCTTAACCAACTGGGATAAGAATACCCAGAAGTTTTATAAAAAAAAATCCGACACTCGACACTTGCTCCCAGAGAATTAATGAAGACTTTTTCTAATAAAAATAAAATTAGGAGATACCTCTCCGCACCAATAAACCCAAAGCACTTATTCTCGCCTCTAGAGACGGCAAAAATTACTTGCTCAATTTTCTGTATTTTCTGCTTTGATATTAAAGTTTTTTTGCTTCTAAAAGAAATTACTTTCAAGGTCAGATTTGACTATAACCCGATGTCATTTTGCGTCGAGTGGAATTGAATAAATTCGAATTGAAACGTGAAATAAATCTCGCAGTGCCGGATACGGGCAGTTAAATTCAGGAAACGTTCCGCTTGTTGGGTACACACAACCGATCGAGTTTTTCGAGCAAATATTTATCTCCATTTTGAGAAAATTGTTTTGAGCATTGAAACTTGAAATTTTTTTTATGAGAAAGCTTGAAAATTCGATCTATCGAGTCTAGAATTTTGATTCTATTTTTATTTATAATCTCTAACATTCTGGGAGTTAAACAAGATTGGGATTAGTAAGGAAACGTAGCTAATTAATTTCCGGAACGGATCCTGTGAATTTGTAATTTCCTGGAGGAAGTTGGGTCACTCTGGTTGAAATTCGTCTGTGAATGTGTATCTGGGTCGCGAGCAAGTTTCCTCGGGTCGTCGGTGAAATTATTTTAATTGTAGCTGAGACTCAAGCACTTTCTTCATTTTGAAATCCAATTTTCTGCCGACTAGGTTTACGTGGCATCGCGATACAGATCTGCCGCACGTATAACTACTGTACCTACTGTGAATGAAGTTATAACGTATTAAACCGACGAATATAAAAACATGAATACACCGGCCATCTTAACAACTTGGACCAGATTTCAGATAGCAGCAAAGGACCCTCATTTTGTCATTTTTTTTATTTTTATTTTACCTTTCTTTTCGCGGAAACACATACTTTTCTGGAGAACATAAGATTCCCGTTTTTCTCTTTTTTATCACCTCATCATTTTTAGTTGAGATGTGACACTTATAATAATGATCTTATTTTGTTTCAGCCGAAGTTAAAAATTATCAACATTTGTATCAGAAAGATATACAAAATCAAAAATCTTTTTTCTCAATTTCTCTTTTTATTATTTATTATCTTTTACTTTTATTATTTGAGAAGAAATTCACAGATTCTACATAATCCAGCTTCTATATATCTGGGCTCGAAGTGAAACATTAAAAGCACTATTAAAATGCAACGCTTGGAGGGACATCTTGATTATAAAAGTAGGCAGGTCGTTAACAAATGTGGATATATAATTCGAGCTGCGTAGGTGAAGGAAAGGGAGAATTTTAACTTTGTCGTGCAGATATTAGCTAGAAAAAATAAATATCTCTATAAAATAACAAATTTCATAGCTATTTATTAATCAGTCATCATAGACAAGTTCTATGATGAAATTTACTCGATTAAAGTAAAACGCTCAGAGGGACACCTTGATTTCAGGATTTTAAGATTTGTGGGCGAGTTGTTTGTAAATTTGCTTTGATAATTCGAGCGTGGATGAAGAAAAGGGGGAATTTGACTTTTGACGAATAAATATTTGCCATGTCACTATAAGTAACATAACTATGTGAAATGTAACTGCGTATAATACAAAATACGTAGGAAGACACTGACAAAGGGAAAAGAGGCCTTAGGAGTAAGGAAAAGCGATGAAACTGAGAATGTGTGAAGCTCTCGTCTGTGGCAGGAGATATGAAGACTTTCTTGGCATATATGTTGAGCTTTCGCGAGAAGAACAAAGAGAAAATGAAAAAAGTAGTAAATAAAATAACAATGCACCTGGGCTAAGCTTCTTATATGGTTCAGGATTTTTCTCGATGGCATTGTTGTTACATGGAATTTTATGGGTTTCGTACAACATCTATGTTCTTGGCGACGTTTTATATCCTCGATACTAAAGTGACTAGATGTATACAGTCATTGCTTGTATTCATACTCCTCTCGACATTTTTCTTTTATATCTTCTTTATGCGAATAGTAAAACTTAAATTATAAGATTTAATAGTGTCGAGGGAAGAGCACAATTTATCGTCAATATTGCACAATCGTAAACTCATGTCAACATATCCTCTTCTCACTGTTCTCGAGTTACAAATCTAGTCCAATGCGCAGGGCGCACTAAGAAAAACAATCGTAAAATATATTTTTAGGATCAAGAGCTTTTTGCGTTTCATATATCAATTCTGATACATAATACTAATTGGAAAATTTTCTATATATATTGAATAATTCCCCAGAAGTTAGGATATACTGTCTGTTTTTGCTTCGTGTGCTTGAAATATTTTGTTTAAAATTTGAAAATGAGAACCACTGTTAGTTACTCGGAGAGTAGGCCAACTGGTTAAGATTTATACGTTTGGCACGTTCATATAGACAAGTACTACAGTCTCGTTCACGTGAACTCATGTGTGCGAGTACGTATGTACTTATTTACTTCAGTATGTACTTGTACCTAACCGTCACGCCATGTCCACCCACGACTCCTTCGTCCTTTTCACCTACACTGATCGAGGAAGCATGAACGTTATTTAAAGCCCTGACATTTAAAAATGGTAGCCAATCGCCCCAGGATGATTAGAATTAAGTGGCGCGAAATTTAAATCACGATTGTGCAAATACTGGATAAAATCATTTTATATTTAATCTTCTGCTCTATATATATGTAAAAAGGAAACTTAATTCTCTGGAACAAGATTGAATGAGAGTTTTGCTCACCAGTGGTTACGTGATTTGGTAGTGTAAGCATTCCTCCGTGTCTGGTGCGGTTCTGAAACAGATTGATAGAGATGGACGTTTAGTCGATGTGAATCCTGAATTATTAGGGATGGAATCACGATTCCGATGGGTTATTCGTCTCGAGAGACGTCGAGTCCGAAGCCGGAAGCTGGGCATTCCACGTGGTGGGTAGGGAATCTTGAAATTTCATCGTTCAGATGTGGACGCGTCACGACGTTCCTAATGGATTTCCGTCTAGAAACGCGGACGTTGCGCCTGACCATTATATTCGCACGGACGACAATATTCATTGAAACACTTCGTTATCTCCCTCCCTGCCACTTCCAGGCTATTTGGGTTTTGACAAGAGACTCCTGATGAGCCACAGATATTTCGGGTTTATCGATATTAACACTTAAATGCACTCTACTTTTTAATATAAATAGGATAATTCATTCAATGGTCAAAAGTTGATTAAAGGCCGAATTATAAACATCTATTTAGAAATGTAAATTATTTAAGTGCGTGATAAGTGTTAATTAAGAAAACGCACTAGAAGCGTGCGCATCGCAAGAAATTGTAGCATTCCGCTGATGTAAAAACAAATCGGTCGAGTAAAAGGAAACTTGCCGGACAAGATGAAAGAGGAAACGACGCAATCATCAATCGTCCGGCACTGGTTACTTCCTCGCAATAGCGCTAACTGGTACATGCAAACTGCATTAAACTATTCAAATTGGCCTTTGGTATACAAGATACGGATGAAAACCTTTTCGACAAATCGCGCGATTTCCCAAAGCGAGGAACTTTCTGCCTTTATTTCGCATTCTTTTGATCAATACCAAAATCGAGGGGAAATTAATTCAGAAACAGGACGAATGAAAGTCTAATAACACTTTCGATAGAAGTGAAGTGTCCTCGATAAAACTCTTAAAGAGGATATTTTTTTTTTGCGAAAATGCACCCAACTCGACAGATGAAAGGAAGTTTGAGGGTTGGTAAAGTAAGTAACGCGTAAAAGCGAACGGAAGAGGACGAAAAAGAAAAAGGAAACATTTGGGAGCGATGGTCCGGCAAGTGGATTTCGAAACCCGAGGAATCGAGTAAAAGCTGGAGAAAAATGTTCCAATGTGGGAACTCAAGGGAAATTTCGAAATGGAATCCGCCAGTTACGATAGCACGAGAAAGAGAGAAAGAGATGGATGAAAAGTTGAGGTGGGAGGAAGAAGAGGGAAATAGGGGGTGATAGAGAAGCACGTCGGACTGCAAAGTGTCATTACGTCTTCATTTTCGCTATTGAAATTGAAGAGAGTGGTAGGCATTACAATTTTATTCAATTCTCGCGCTTCAGGTCTGAAGAACTCGACTTCCGATTTCAAATCACTGGCATTTCCCCTTTTTCATTACGCAAGAGTAAAATTCCTGATTAAGCGGTGATTCAGAATGACAAAAAAACATCTAGCAAAAAGAGAAATATCGAGGATTGGAAAAGCAATTTAAAATTATTTTTGTAAAGATCACTGACTAGTACTTTATCTATTATCCTAACTTTTACATTGGTAATTCATCACACGTTGGAAATTGAATCAGAGCCTTTTTCCTCTTTTTCAGCTCTATTTAAATCGCACCTCGCGTCTCGCTGAACAATTGAAATCCGTCGTCGTGAAAAAAAGAATCGCTTTAGCAAATCGATAGTTAATCCACATCGAAATTAGAAAAAGGTACCTTAGCTTATTCCAAGGTGCACTTAGGGTCGATAAGGGTTCGATCTGGCATTATTCCCTGCATCTCCAGACCTCCCCAATCCTCAATCTTTCTTCCTCTTGGAACACCTTGAGACACAAGCTTGAATCGGAAGCGTTCCCTTCTAGCTTCCTTCCTCTCACTTGGAGAACCAATTACCGGTGGACGACCTGAGAAGCTTTCAACTCTTGTAAGTTTTTTGTCCTCAATCGGGAGCTAAACCAGTTTTTTAAATGAAAAACAGTTTTAATTAATTTTCTTTTTTTAAAATAGGAAGTGTGTTTGTCAGCTCGAAAGTTTGAAAACAGTGGTCACTGGTCGAGCTAAGGGAGGAAGTCGTCACTTATCGGATATAAAATATTCCTTGGAATATAAAAATAAAAGCACTGACAAATTCTAGACTATTCTTGAAAGTCAGAATCGTGGAAAAAAAATACTAGAAAAAAGGAAGGCAAAAATGAAGAGAGAAAAAGATTTCCTTTCATTCTTTTCTCAAATGGAAGAAAATTGCAGCAAACCTCGGGCAAAAAACTTGGTGATGGGGTTGATGGGGGGTTGGAGGAAGGTATGGATGATTGAGGATTGTATAGAGTGGGTGGGAATGGGCCGAGGGTGCAACATACCGGAAGTCGAAGATGAAACACGGGCGTGCATGTTCGTTCTTGCAAGTTGGAAGGCGAGATGGATGCTTTACGAGAACTTGTCAACTGTGGTTTATGGGAAACCGAGAGCACGCTAAATTGCACCAACTTCGCCCGAATAGCTCATCGATCTACGCGTATACCGGGAACGGACCGTGACGGACGACGCTCATCTCGGAGAACCACGGCCAAGTCGTTTTACGACGGTCCTCGGTACAATGGATCACGACGGATAAGGTTAGAGGGTTGGAGGTAAAATGGATGCGCGAAAAGGTAGTACGTCGCCTTCTCTAACTTCCTCAGTTTCCCATACCAACTTCAGTTTCCAGTTTCCTGCTTCGCATCGAAAGCCGAGTTCCGAATACCGACGACTCAGAAGCGAGAATCGCTTGGGGACATGCACGATATGTTCAACTTCACAAGCAATTCGGAAACTAATGCCGGAGTTAAATTAAAGACCGGAGATCGATCTTTACGTTTAATCTAAACAGATTTTACTTATATAGTTTAGAATTAATAAACTGGAGCTTTTAATTTTAGAAGTAGCAACTTTGGAACGTAGATCTTTGGAGTTGTTCGACCTTCAAATGAATTTTACGAGTGGAGTGGCTCAATTTGGAAACATTCCAAGTTAAGACCATTAAAATTGAGAACTGTTTGACCACCAAAGAGATAACTTCTATTTTCAGTCGGAATTGGACACACTAAGTTACTGTGTGGTGAAGAGAGGTCTACAGACTCAAATTACATTAACGACCTTCAAAACCGACTCGACCAGGTGGGAAACTTTCTCGAATCTGCAATTTCAACGAGTTGTAAAATCAGAAGGGACAGGGAGATCATCAAAAAGTGCGAGACTGAGTTCAGGAGTCGCTGTCCCCAATCGAATAATTCAATTAACGAGTGGAGCTGACAAATTCGAGTCTCAACGGTGAAGTTTAACGAGCACTAATCCAATGCTAGGTCTTGGTGGCTAGATACTCATCTTTAGCGAATCTACAGCTTCCAATAGTGCTCGTTTGAAGAAAATTTGAAGAAGCCTTAGAAGCCTCGTTTTCCAATTTGAAATAAGCTTTAGGCAAACGTCTATTTTCAACTTGTCTGATAAAAGTGATGATCTGATGGAAGTGACCAAAGTGGAATTCAGTCGAGGGTTAATTACAGGATCGGAGCCGAACAGGATTGGTTTTCGCAAAAATTCTCGTGTGGGACTTTCCGAGCGGACTAATTCCGCGGTGGTTGGACTGCTGAGAGGTTTTCATCGTAGTCAGCCACGCTCGTGGGAATCGAGGCTTTTTATCAGACAAAGTCTCGGGTTTGGTACGACGTTCTGGTGGTGATTTGGTTGTGTATAGAGAACGCTAGACACAAACACTGATATCCTAGACTTCATCCTCATTCGGCTCATCCTACTGGAGGTGGAGGAGGATGAGGATCACCTCGTGCAACCTTCGAGTTCCTTCTTTCTTTCCCTTTCTGAGTCCCCTTTGGCCACCGTTGGTCGCCACTACTATCACGGATGGGCCAAGCTACATCGACTACAACGTCAACCATCGACCTTCTCCTCTCCCACTTCACCCCAACCCACCATCGACCCACCACATCACGTTGAACTCTCCCCAGCGACTCTCGGCTGGTATTAGTTTCAGTCCAGAATCGACGGTGCTGAAAAAAAAAATTCAAGTAACCGTGACTCGACCAGGCTGCACAACAGAACCCGAGGATGTCTAGTGAACGACCGACCCTTTCTCGAAACGGCGATTATGTCAAAGGCGGGTCTGACCATTTTCAAGGTGATGAAATTAAGAGAAGGTTCTGTAAACTTCCCAGGTCAATGACACAGAAAGAAAACAGAGATTCGATTTACTGTTCTGCGATTTATTTAGTTATTTTTGTGAATTTTTGTATTGTGTGGGACCATGCTTTGAAATTGTATATTAAATATTTGTAACCTGCGTTGAAGCCTCACAAAAGTAGATCTGGAATAGAAACTCACCTGAAACAAAAAAGAAGAAGAATATAAATATTTATGACCCTAAAACACATTTTATGTAAAAAATATATATTTCAGGAGAATGCTTAATTTAGTTCCCAAAGACGTATAGAAATGCAAATATTTATTATCATATCTGATGAAACCTTTTTCCCTTCTGGAAACACAGAAGCCTCTTAATTATTTTTTATTGCATCATTTCCGTTTCCAACTTGAGTTTTTATTCTCTTTTTTCCTTTATTTTTTCTCTCATTCTGTTATTTCAATTTGATTGCATAAGGAGTCATAATTTTTTTACTCGCCCTGTCATTGTGATGCATTGAAATAATTTATGGCACATTCTTCAGAGATATACTTTGCGAATAGTGATTTTCCTAAAGATTTAAGAATCAGGTTCGAGAATCTCGCTAGTTGTGATGCTTATCGGAAAGGCTGTAAAACAAACTTTAGCGGAAGCACAGGTGTGAACGAGGAAACAGGTGCGGCATAAGAACCGTGAAGTCTATTGTTTGACACAAACAGTTTGTCAAGTGTGTAACAATAGGTTTGTTCTGGCAATGGAATATTTATATCTTCCAATAAATCTGACTGGAATACTAATCATTGAAGGAATGCATTCCACTTTTTCCTACTTCATCTATTTGTATTCATCGTATCTCTCAAACATCTTGAGCAATTAGCGATTTATCTATCGTCTTTTTTATTTATTTTTTTATTTACTCCTCAACTTATTTCCTATTTGTGGAATTTCTTTTTATCAGATTCTTTTCATCACGATTCACAATCAGATGAAAATTGTAAATAAATCAGGTGTAAATTTGAATCTATTAAATGTATCTAAATAATTGGAAATATTTCGTATTTCAAAGATTGAAAACTTTTGGATATACAAAGTTGTAAGCTGTAAATTTTCTTCTCAGTTTATATTGATTATTTAAATTTCAAATGCACTTTAAAGGCAGGATATTATGGTATTAGTAAACGATGAATCATTCTCCACATAACATATAGGGCTTCATTCACGTCCAATGCAAAATCGATACTCTGTCTGACTGACATTGATTAACCCATAAATTAAAGCGCGTGGCCGTGAAAAGTAAGCGTGAGACTGCTTTAAATAATGCACAACCGTAATTAGAAAACTAGGAAACGATGGGGTAATCTCAGGTCTGGAAATAGATGCAAATTAAATGCTAATTCGATCAATTGCAATTTACTCCTTTAAGGCCTGAGAAATTAATTCTCTCTCTGATTTA
Source organism: Synergus umbraculus (assembly GCA_900474325.1). Lineage (NCBI taxonomy): Eukaryota > Metazoa > Arthropoda > Insecta > Hymenoptera > Cynipidae > Synergus > Synergus umbraculus. The sequence goes on along the minus strand of UCOK01000007.1, from coordinate 42,925 downwards.
AAACCCACCAGAATCGATAGAAAAAATTAATAAATATTTTTAGAAATTAATCATAGTCACTAGTCTCTTCATTTGCTGAAAACTGCTCCACTCTGACAAAATCGGGTAAAACGCTTTAATAAGATAAAAATGTTGAGATTTGTTGCACTTGATCGAATAAAGCGAAAAACGGCTCTTATAATTTTTTGCTCAAGGAACTCGGCTATCTGATTTGAGTATAAAAAGGATCTTTTCCTGGCCGATTTTAGTAAAAAGTTGTAAGTCTTCTCACGTTCTGGCTGATGTTCTGCTTCTGAGTTCTACTAGCTGACCTGGATACGAAGTGTAATTTATTTTGAAACGTCGCTAAGCAATAAAAAAAGTGTCATTAGCAGCAACGTCCTGTGTCGAGCAGCGATTACGCGAGGTGGAACATGAAGAGAAGAACCAAGTCATTTCCGTTTGTAACAGGGAAAGTTGAAGGAGAAACAGTCCAACCATCGAGTGTCTCAGCGGACAGCTCTTCTGGTTGAAAGACAACGAGTACAAGTAGCTCGAGTGTTCCGTCGACAACGACGGTGAGATTTCACTAGAAAAACAAACGTCCTAATCGCACCCCTGGGACTTGTTTCGCGGCTTGGGATGGAAATATACGTTTTGGAGAAGAGTTTCGAGAGAAGGCAAACGGCAAACGTGAAAAGAAGAAAAACGACCTGGAAGAAATAGGTATCCTGGGGGAAAAGAAGCTTCTCCAAGACTATTGAAATACGACATCCCACCAACGAGAAATTTATGAATTGGTCCGATTTAGGACGAGAAAGGATTCTTATGCAGCTCTTCTGGCGATGAGTTTATTATACATTAGAAAATGGAAGTTCTACACATTTCAACAGCTTGATACCTTTTTCTACTTCTTCCAGGAATTATTGATCAATCCCAGATCGAATGTGTATCATAAGCTGAATAACATTTTCAAGAACCATATTTCCCGGAATTCCTCGTGACTCTAGATGATCGAAAAAAACTAAAAGAAAAAGGTATAAAAGGAGATAAGTCTTCCTATTCTTTCTAGAGAAGAAGCTCGCTTATCACTATCGAATTTCCTGCAGGTGTGGTGTCTGCCTCGTTCCCTCGTTTGACGATACCAATCGATCATTCGACATGATAGAAGTAGCTGTGTACATATAACCGATCACACTAAAATAGGAAGGCAGGGAGTTCAAGGGGGTTGAAAGGGTGGGGGGAAGGTGAGTTTTGCGATGAACTGGAAAGAGACTGGAAAGCGGGTGCAAAAGGGGTTGAAGAGAAAGGCAAACATAGGCTGGGTGTTATCATCTTCTTTCGAGGACGATCGAGACGTTTATAAGCTGAGTTAAGAGTCACCTTCACCATCTTCATGATCAGAAAGCACAATCCAGCTTCTGACGGCGAAAGGAAGTTAATCCAACTTCCGGTTCTAATGTATTTCCGGCAGAATCACATGGCCGTCCGTTACGGCTATCAAATCGCATGAGTTTGTGGTTTCGACGACCCAACGACTGTCATAGTAGATATAGAAGTTATATATACACCCTTCCAGAGTATAACGTGTCTTTTCTGAACCGGCTTTCAACGAGAAATTTGACGTCTGCCATTTTTCATGACTCTTCTTTCACGTCTGCTAAATTGAGCTTTTTCTTTTTTTGAGATATTTAGCTCTATTTCAAATAGGGTTTTGATGAGACACAGTTCGGGTCCTTCCCAGTTTTCCTAATAAGGATTACATTAAAACTAGAAAAAACTAGCCAGGCCCTCATACAAATTTTTTTTTTGGCATAGTTTATATATCTGAATTAGGAATAAATCTTATTTCTCATTTCTCGGATCTTTATCATAATTATAACTATAAAAGAAGCAATAAAATAGCTTTAATTCCATCACACCGCCAAGGAAAACATGATAAATTGTATTTCACATTTCTGTGTTTTATTGCGCCATTACCGGTTACCGTTTCACAGGGACATCGTTAATTACATCATCGTCGCAACCAACACCCACGACTCATAACAGAATCCATTGTTTGAGGCTGCGATTGGTCATACGCATTTTGCATCAACGAAGGTCATTTAGCGACTCTTTATATTATAATTAGCAGGGAAACCGCCATCCAATTTTTTATTTATCGCGCTGACGTGTCGACATAGAAGCAGGCTGAGAAAATGAGACTGTCAAAAGAAAAACACTATTAACTTGGAATGGGAACATGTTTTATATCTGCTTTACGTCAAAGTTACCAGATCATACTTATTAACCTGATTTACATAATGATTAGGTATATATATACTCCGACTTTTTTCTACGTCCTCAGTGGAAAATGGAAATACGCTCTCTGAGAAAAAAAAATCTTTTATATTTTTCAGACCTTCCTAAAGATATTCGGTTATCACAGAGAAATCCAAAATGGCAGTGAACATTTCCAACGGTTGTAACGATCTTGAAGCACGATTAACTCGTCCGAGCGACTTCAGTTAGGAACCTCATGGTACAGAATGGGGTGTGGGTTGGGTGGCAAAGGGGAAATTAGGGGCTGGGGGGCAAAACGCCCCCGCGGTGGAAACGAAACGGTAACACACATTATGCCAGGCAGGTATGTGTCTCGAGGGTGGTCGCTAATATTCTCAAGGAAACGAGGTCGGAGTTTCTTACGAGCCCGTGAGCTTCGTATCACGCGGGACATTATCCGACCTACAGACTGGAACTTTACTCTTAATAACTCGTAACATAAATATCAAAAGGGGAATGGCGAAAAGTAGGTGCCATACATAGAGCCCGGAACGCGGAGTGTAATTTACGTCCCCAGAAAAACGAGCGGATGGTATATTCTCGAATTTACGAAAGTCACCATAGAAAGTCCCTGGGAGTCGTGGAACAGATAAGAGAAATATATCGTACTAGTTACTATACTTTACAGTGGCGGTAGTTATTTTCCCTGGTGTAAATTACACTTAGATGAGTCTTTTAGAAGAAGCTATATTTTGTCATTTTCAGGATATGCCGGGCGTCGTATCATGTAGCAATTTTCATTAAAAACTAGTGGCTGAAAAGAGACTAGCAATTTTCAGCGAGGGATCGAGATTGACTATTTATGGACAAATTCGTATGCAATGAATTGATTGAAACGAGCAGTGGCTATAATTAAGGTTTAATCCCTTTTGAATTTCCCGCCAGCGGGAAATCGAGGCATGAATGCGAGCCGCAGCTTGTGATGGCTTAACTACCCTATTCAGGGCAATTCAGGTCTGCTTAAAACTTCTCTAATTATTTTTGTGGTGAAAATTCAGTGAATCGGTTTGGAATGGGATTGTTATTTTTGTTTTGTGGCACAAGGAGCGATGCACGAAATAAAAAATTAAAATTTGATTCTTTAGTCAGTGTTTTAACAATATTACCCGTGTAGAATTCTAAAACATTGTTATAAAACAAGAAAGATGATTTTCTTATAAAGTATAATTAAAATTTAATGTAATCTGCAAATGTCGCGGAGAATAATCCCAATTATAGCCAAACCAAGCATCTTTACTTTGAAAAACGTTTCAGTATCACAAGAAAGTGGAAAAAAACAAAATCAGAAAAAAGTACGAGTCAGCTCTTTTATGAAGGCAAGAAGGCTCTCGATTTTGGAGAAACGGGGTGAGATAATCGTCACGAACAATAAGTTCGTGAGGGTGCGGCCATCTTTGTGCGACAGAGGATTTTAGGGGCTGAGGGGGGTGGGTGCAAGTGGGGGAAGGGGGTACATCGTACAGTATAAGAGAACGAAGGGACGGCATGTGAAACGGGACAGAGGAGATGAAAAGAGAAATAAAAATGGGCTGCAGCCGACGATACAAAAGGATCTTCTCAAAAATAGAAGCTTTCGAGAGGAAAATCGACTCGGCAAAATCGCGATGTTCGCTGGTGAAGATTATACTACCCTCTTCGAGGATAATACCGTTCATCGATTCTTTCTTTTGGTCCTCTTATGCAACACCTCAAATTATAAAACAGAATTGAGGGAATTTTAAAAATTAATATTTAGAATATAGTTTCTTATTAATATTAATTTCTTTTAAAGAAATTAAAAAATTTTCTAGAGTGAATTGGGACGTTATTTAGAATAAAAAATTGAATAAACTATTTACCCAATTGGGGTCCCGTCAAGAGGAATGAGTGATAAGTGTGATTTGTAAATGGGAAAGGCAACAGAGTTTGATGGAACGAAAAATTGAGTTGAGAACCGCTATATTGGAAGCTCATTGGCATGATAGTGCAGATGTTGACAGAGTAACCCTATAATATAAAATGTTTATCCAAGGCAAAGTCAATTTCCTTCGTACCAGCTACGTGACGGGGTGGGGGGGAGGGGGAGGGGTTGGCTCTGAACATTTCTGAGTCAACAGGAGTGCCACCCCTCTTTGCCTTAAAAATACGACGCCTCCATTGTCGAGATGGAATTATAAATTGACAGTAAGGAAAATAAATCAAATAGTTAAAAACATAAGTCAAGTGTAAATTTAAATTGAATAATTTAATACACAATAACAATGGAAGAAACAAGTTGAGTAATTGTTCTAGTGACAAAGGAGACGATAAAGTTTTTTTTTTTTCTGTCTCTGAGTCGGTGATCATTTGGAACAAGAACTCATTTCAATTCATTCTCTGATGACTTGCTTTTCATTTCTTAATGCAGTGCAGAACCGGCGGGGAATTAAAAATTTTCAAGCGTATCCCGGCTTATCATTTCCGCTGAGTTGGGAAATTATTTCATTTGGATTGACATTTCTAATGATTAATATAATCCTCTTGGGGCAAGCAATCAATGAGTGGATTGTCTGTTTTTAACAAGTCAAATAATGAGACAAAATCGCTCTTTTTGCGAGATTATTCTTATCCTTTCAGACGTATTCCTTCCGATTTAATGTTTAATTTATGAGTGGCAGTTTTCAGTCTGAGAGAAAATTTCATTCTGTTCGCAACGAACGAATTTCTGTTCACGATGGCATTACTCGGTTAAGTTTGGAACTTGATAAACTTATGCTTTCAGCAAACGTTAAAGTGTAGAGAAGCGTATTTTTAGCCGCTTATGGCGGCATAAAACCCAGCTGCTGGATTACAGCCATGACTCTAGTTATCCTCATTGGAAAATAACCACACTTCGTGACCGAAACGAAAACTTGTAGGGCTATTCTATAAAATAAGATCAAGAATCAGTTTCGGGTACTTCTATAATTTTTAAAGACTTTCCTAAATGGAGAACATCGAATTCTTAGTAAATTGTACTAAATTTGAAAGCTTTAAAAATCGGTAAACATTTTCAAGGATTTAAATTTATAGAAAGCACACGAGATGAAGAGAGACAGCAAATACAGGACAGAAAAAGAGAGTGAAACGAGTAAAGAAGGGGGTGGGTTGAGTTCGTGAGTGTGGAGCAAGACATCGCCGTATTTGTAGAGTACTTTTGCTTGGAGTATTGACCTCGAAGTACTCCTGCCTTTAAGGATCCTCTGCTCTCGAGTACTTTACGCCCAACGCGAATTGAAACTCCACAGCTACGTCATTACGTTTATTGTTTTAAACTGTAAGGGGCAAATTGCTCTCTCAAACATTTTTTATTTTTATTTTCTTTTTGAAAGTAACTGTCGTTTGTTTCACAAAGTCCTTGTTTTACTTCTGATGAGACTAAAACCATTAAAATTACAAAGAAATGAACAGAATTTGAGATAGGACTCCAACTAAGTTTTGGGATCACGTAAGTTATTTAAGTTATTTGTTTAAGTTATTTCCTTTAAGAGTTAAAAAAGAAATCGAGAGTGAATATCGAATGTAAGAATAAATCCTCGACCTTTCTTAGTTTCTGGGAGGAGTTAAATAAACGTCATACTTTCTTGACCTTTTCTCCTGATCCTTTCGCAACTTACGACCAGATGCAGCAACTTTGATTTCTTGTTAGTTTTCTCCCTTTCTCTTCCACGATTTTTTTGTTATCTAGATTCTCTAGAAAAGTTCAAATATTCGATCTGTTTTATACTCTCACGTAGAGTTCGACAGGAAGGTGAAGTATGAAGCTCGAATGACGGAAAATCCTTTATATGAAAGACGAAAGGAGACAGATGATGTTCTGCAGAAGGAACTGACAGTTAAGCCAAAGAATCAAGAGAGCGCAGACGCTTTGAAAAAATAAAATTGCTTTCGATGTGAATTGAATCGAAGTCAAAGGTAAATTGCATGCATTTCAGGATCTGCGTAATTGAATTTTATACTGTTTTCCTTGTAATTTTATTTTAAAATAATTTAGTTAAAACTTGATTTATTTGAAAATCGACCTTGCAAGGATCGGTCACACCCCACTAGGTCAAAAGTTCGATTACTTTAGATCGTAAAATTAAATTCCAATCCACGGATTTCACCCTAGATTTTTTTGTAGGTCGATTTACGGTCGCCAGGGGGCATGTATGCTACTTAAGCCCCGTGCTTATTCCGTGAGGGGCTCCATCACGATACCGTGCCATGACCACGACAAAGCCTTTTGTATCGAAGGCTCGACAAAAAGCTGGCGAGCTCGTCTTCCCGTGTAAGAGGATGTAAGCTCGATTTCAGAGGAAGAAGAAAAGAGAGGAGGGAGTCAAAGACAAAGAAGAAGGATTTAGCACGTAGAATTTTTTACCTCCAGATTGAATTCGAGCAGACGACGGAGGATTCACTGTAATTACAGGAGCGATTAACCTTAACCCTTTTATAATCTCATTTTCTCTCCTTTCTGTGAGTGACTTACGCTCGGGGCAAATGAAAAGTGGTTAACCTGATATATCAATTCAGACTGCAAATGTTATTTGTTTTCAATTCAGAATCGTTCAATTAAGTCATTACTTGTCACATTAAATACAAGACTATCTGAATAAGCAATGATTTAATAGAAGTAATTATTTCACAAATGAAAACTCAACTCATAAATTCGAAAACCAGTCAAAAGTCCCAATACAGCTCCATTTGCTCTGTAAGTATAAAGTGAGCAATACTTCACAGGCTTAGTAGAGGATTTCAGTGCATTGCACTCTGGCTGTAACGGGGAATGAAGTATACAACTCGAATTTTAATTAAACGAAAAAAACTTGAAAAAATAACGATTGTATCTTTTTTTTTTAACTGGTAATAAAGGCTTTCACAGGATTTGATCCACTTTAATCTATTTTCAGCTCAAAACTGAACACACATGAAAATGTTTCAGAATTCTAGTTTTGAAAATGACTTTTATTTTACCTACAAAGTGCGTTCAGCCGTCGCAAATCTCTGAGCCAATAAAAATCTCTAAATTGAAACTGGAAGTGAGTTCGATTTCGTGCAACGCCCAGCAGTAAAATAATGCAGCCTTTTCGAATTTTCCACAGATTAACTTGGCACGCTTTGCCGTTGCGCGATCCGAATTCGTTCACTGGGGAATTTCGTTTGGCGAATTAGAATTCTCTACAAGTTTCGTAACGCGAGGGTGACTCTATCAGCGTGTTGGATAATAGGTGTATGAAAGCTTCAACTGTGTGCAATGCACAGAATAAGTTCGCACTACACTGCACTCTATAATAGAAAACGATTTAAAGCACCCGAAGGTAACTCTAGAGGTCGAAAAAAGTTTTCTGCACGGGCGAAAAAGGGGAAAAGAGGAAAACGAAAAGACTCATAATTTGACAAATGGTCTGCCCTTCGCACCAAGAAGAACAAATTTAGCGAAACGAAACTAAAAGGGAAAAACATTTGCGTAACGAAATGCTTCTGGGGAAAAAAATTTAAATATTCAGGAAAAAAGTAATCGGGCAGTGAAACTTATCATCTTAGTTTGAAAACTTGATAATTTATTCAATTTCATTTTTAATTACTTCTTAAAATGAAATATCTTTCAGTAGTTTTTATATCGCCTCCTGCGCTTTGTGCAAGATTAAAATCAGTTTCAAACAAGGAAATGCGTGGAAGGAATTCTCCTGGTATAAAAAAATTAGAAGGGAGAGTCTGAGTATAAAAAAAGAAGCGTGATTTCTTGCGGTCTCGTTGAAATACTCGTCGTAGGTGGCGAAACCCGTCGTTGTTCGGACGGGAAAGAAGAGACGGATGGGAACTTGGAGGAGAGAAAAAAAAAATGAACAAGGCACGGAGTCATAAAAAATGACCCACCCTTCAAGTCCATCCCCTTCCCACTCACAAAAATTTCCATATCTACTCGTCCATCGCAATAAGAAAAGTACCAAAAGCGTTCCGGTCTGTAACAGGGTCGCGTACGTGAACTCGACGTTGATACACGTCTAGTAGCTTAAAAAATTCTCTTCTTATGTGATATCATATACAGGTCTCATATTTTATGAAAATTTTCAAATTATGTTTTATGTCTCTCTCCTCTGTGTGTTATACACGACTTATAATCACAGAAATAGATTAGGCGCATAATAAATAAAACAATCAAATTTTTGTCTATTTGATAACAAAAAACGTGACTTACCTAGAATAATATAAAGCAAGGGTTTTTCCCAAAAAATGATCAGTCGTCGTGAGTCAAGCGTAAGTTTTCAGTTTTCGAAAAGCTTTTTATTGGCTTCTCTACTTCGTGAGTTTCTTAAGTTTTTGTTCGTAAGTATAATTGAACAATAAATATTGCATACTCTCAAAATGTTGTCAACATTGACTGAATCTTCAAAATAATTTACAAAACATCTATCTATTTTTAGAAATGAGCACTTAATTTCTGTGTAAAGCAGAATTTTTTTTGACAAATTCTCTACCAAAAAGGATTGAACCAAGTAAAAATTTCTTCCTTGATGAAATTCGGACGAAAGTGATAAAAATAGTCCAGGTTTTTCTGCGCCAATGTTTCTGACGTTATTGAGTCGCACGTGCGTGCACGTGCCATAAATTCATACGCGGAGGCAAGCGATATCTTGGGTGACTTTATTGGTTCCTTATGTTAAACAAAGGTGCATTTAATGGGCCGTCTCACACTAAACTACAATCATTCGATACACGTGTCCCTCCTGCCATCACGATCTCTGTTTTTCTTACGATAGAGGGAATTTTTTTTATATTCTTGGCTATTCTTATTTCCTCTCCATACTCATATAAGAAATCCGGTAAAAAGTTTCTGACAAAAAATATTCAATACATGTTCCCGTGCAGATATTGACCCATTTAGTCATATTTAAAATAGGGTTATGACAAGGCCCTGATCGGGCAGATTTTCTATACAAGGATTTTTGTTTTTAGAAAATTATCTAGCTAAGTAATCAGATATTGCAAATAATGAATCCATAATAATTTTTTAATCTTGTTGTGGGGTATTGTTGTAGCTAGCATCAAAATTTCCACACAGGTGTTTGAAATATTTCATAACTTGTAAACGTAATTCTGTTAAATAAGTTCATTAATTTTCCTTATAGCTACAAAAAATGGTTTACATTGTATAACCGATATCTAACTTTGTGTTGAAATAATTTACAAAGGCATTAGAACAGATGATTTTATGGCAATTTTATGGGTATTAAATTTATTTATATTACATATTTAACTTTCAAGAAAAATACTTGTTATCTTAAAAAATTTCAAGTTTGTAAACATATGAGTAGATTGTGTTTAGTATATAAAGGAGTGAAATTATTCTAAGCCATTGTCAGGCATTCTACACAAAACACTTTTCGTAAATCTATTTTTGCAAAAATGAAGATCGCTCTTACTCTACTTTTTACGTTTGTGGTTTTTCTTAATTCCATTGGTAAGCGGATTCATTAATATAATATAATTATTAAAAATAAAAGTTACATAATCCCAACATTTGGAGAGTATTGACAGTGTAATTTTAAATTATATTCAATTATATTTATGATTTAGGTAAATCATATATTATTATTATTTTTTTCTCTTCTTTTTTTAGTATTGTCTTCACAGATGAATCATAATGGTCAACAAGGTGTACGACGTCAAGTAACAATTCGATCAAGAACTATACTACATCCAGAACCTAATGCAGTATTTAGATTGCCAAATGGCAATACTTATCGGTCGATCGGATATGAACCCATTTCGATGTTTTATAATGTTGGAGAAAATACAGTGAAAGTAGAGCAGCTTCCAAATAGAGACCCCATAATAATTACTGCAGGTCATCTAACACCAGCATCTTACGCAGATTGGCCAGGTAAATTCACATATATAGAATAAACTAGGTCACCACACAATAACCATCACTATTTGAATAAATCCAATGAAAAAGGCACTGAAGAATGGAAATTGTATAATTAATATAATGAATAAAAATACACTATTAATTACACCGTGTGGACGGATTTCTGCTCATTTCACGAGAAAAATAAAATAAATAATCGGATATTAAATATAAAACGAGGAAACACGCTTGCTATAAAAATAAACTGTTTGAATTGTGATTCAGCCAGGGTGGGTTTTTTTTTATGGCATGAGGGGCGGAGGGTGCTCCTTATTTTTTTTAAATGTATGGTTTTGCTAAAATGCCAGTTTCGGAATCTGGTAAAATCACGGGGTAAAGTAAAGATAATAAAAATAGCAATTCGTGAGTCGCAACCTATTGTTTAATAATCTAGATTATAATTAGCTAAGTAACGGTGCTTTTTCTCGCTCATTTAATTTCAAGTTCAAACGGAGATCAGACCGATGATTTTATCAATCTCATTCCGTCGCATCCCACACCCCAACAATCTACCCGACAATTACCACTCGCTTCCTCCATGTTTCACGGTGTGAAATTGATCGTTCGTTGAGTGTACGAAGCAAAGGCTCAGTAGGTGTAAAAGCAGTAGGTGTCGAGCCTGTGGGAGTAAGTATATATACTCCTTTGAATTAATCGATCCACCGCACATACGAATCCATCGAGATGATTAAGCGGGTGATTAGAATCCCATCAAAAGTCAGAGACGCCTCTACACTCTACACAGTCTACACTCTACAATCTACACTCTAGACTCTACAGACGACGATGGCGCTTTATATAATGCCATGGCATAATTACGTCCTCCAACTGCAACCTCATTTTCCTTTTCACAATTCCCTTCGATTGCACTTGCGTGAAGCCTTGTAAAAAAATCCATTTTCAACTTGAAAAAAAGAAATTTTTGCGTCTTTCTCCATTGCGCTAATTGAATTTTCTTCAATGTACTCTGAACACTTTGTGGAAAAAATTACTTTGTACGCTTTATTTTTCACTGTGTTGTAAGTTGAAGGATTTTCTTACATAATATGACAATAATTATTACAATAAGAAGAACAAAATTATTTTAAAGAACATTTAAAAGCTTTAGATATTGCCCATGTGAAAAAGTTTTTGGATAAACCTAAATTTCATTGGGACCGAAATTGATGCCTTTTTTATGTTGATTACAGAAATAATTTCCGTTTGTTTTCACCAAAAGTATGAAAAGTGGTTTATCGTTTTCGATTATGTGAAATAAAAAGAAGTTTTCCCAAGATTTTATCGAGTGCTGTCTCGAAAGTTTTGCAAAACTTGTTCAATGCTCGTCGCCTCATGCAATGAATTTCCGCTCCCCTCGTGTAAAAAGCAAAAGGAAAGCATTTTGGTTCACTTTTCCATGCATCGGTTTATGGTTGCAATAAAGTTTCCTCTCAAGCGAAACTTTTCATTCTCACCCTCATTAGCACGATGCCCGGGGCAGGTGCCAGTCACGTGGACCTAAGTGCCGTTCATGAAGTATAATAATAATGCGCTTGCACGGTAGTTACTGCTTTGTCATTAAGCCGTCGACTGATCTTAAGTGAATGTTAATTTCTCACTGCCCACCAGTTGCGAGAATCGGGCTCGCTTTCAGGTCAACGTAGACATTAATGTTTTTAGTGATATATATTAGAAATAAGGCGATAAAGATGAAGTTTTATTGAACAGTTAAAAGTAAAATTTTACTAAAATAACGAAACGAGTATACTATTATTCTATTAAGAAAGTTTTTAAAAGATAACATATTATTATCCTCAAAAATAGATCAAAACGTCAAAAATTGAGTAGACCTAACAAATGGAGTCTCAGTGTTGCAGACGTGAGAGTCAAACATGACAAAGGGATGTAATCCGATTCACATGATAGCCTTTAATCTTGTTTTCCGATATGAGCCTCTAATCAGCGTTGAGGCGTGAAAAAATCAGATCTAACAAGGTAATTATGGGACATCCATTAAACTGCGCAACCGAGATAAAATAATAAGGAAAGAATTTAATTTAAGCTTTTGTTCAATTCTAATTATCTACTCGTCATACTTGCCGAAATTATCAGTTTTCATCTTTATAATAAGCACGAGAATGACGTACTGATTGCGTCATATACAGATTCTTTTTTTATTTATTACGCGTAAATTCCGCGTGCTTAATCGATCTATTCACGAATTAAAATTAGACATCGGGGTTGAGCCGCGTTCAAGGTGAGAGGCCAAAAACATGGAAGGTCTCAAAAGAAACCAAAACCATGACATGGAATGAATAACAATTTTTAAAAAACTTAACATGAAAGTTTAAAAGAGCAGAGTTGTTTTGAATAAATAGACGGTGGGAAAAGTGGTCATTTTTAGAACTTTAGCCTACATTAGAAAAATATTTTCATGACTTTTTTCGTTGGTTTAAATTTAGAAGCTTTTAAACTTCAAAAATAAAAATTAATATAATAATGAATTCTTGTTTTCTTACCAAGAATGTAAGTAGAATATATAAATAGAACCATTGTGAATCCTTACCTGAAACAAACAAAAAAGTAATACGTTAAATTCGCAGTTTTAAATAAATGGAAAGAACGTGTGAGTATAAATATATAAACATTCTATTAACAATGAAGAATAAATACTCGAATTGAGCATGTAATTTTGTGATACAAATTGTAGGGATGATGTGGATGCATCATTGCTTTTACAGGCTTCGTGGGAACGAATTTCCTAATACCTTGTGGAAGGGAGACCAAATCTATAATATGCAAGTACACCATAGATTTTCCAGGATTTCGTAACTCCGCATACAGACCACATGATGCAATCCTCATACATCCCAGAACATGTTACATGGGCAGAATGTGTTTGCGCACAAATAAACCGCATCACGTATATTTATGCACTATTCACTATTCCTACGCAATGTTCAGTGTTTACGTTGAATTTACTTTACTACATATGAGCGGATATTATGATATTGCTTCCTAATAGAGGCAGATTTATAAGATAAATAGGATAAGAGTTTCAAATTTTGCCATTTCGTATAAGTTTACCCTGTCTTAGTTTTAGTCACTCTTTTTTCCATTAAATGCTCGAAATACAAAACATATATAATGATATACGCACACAATCACAAATAATGACGCTAATGCTTTATAAAGTAGAATCATTAAAATTGTACATCAACAATACCGAAAATGGTCTTCAATTCAGCGTGATTCACGACAGGATCAAGCTAACATTATACTTAACTCGTCACCATATATTTCGAGCAGCGCGGTAAAATCCCCAATATTTTGTGGCCAAGAATGGAAAATGTTGCGCGGGTGTTTTGTAATCTTCGATCGCATAACGCTACCGTGCAATGTAATTTATCAAAGTGTAATACAGAGTCTCTATCAGTCATCCTTCGCCAAGACAGGCGCTATGAATTACCATGAATCACGTGCGAAACGCAAGTCAGGTCTGTATCGACCCCTGACACGATGTTCGAATCTGCGTGTGTGAGGGTGTGAGGGGCCACGTCCACGTTCACGGACCGATGTTTTCCCAACATTTGTGTGGGTTTACGATTCTCGCTTGACCGGGTAATACGAAAGGTATTCGATAGAAGAGCAGTCTACTGTAGAAGTGATATGCCAATATTACACGATATCATAAAAATGCTCACTATAATCACACGAGAACTGTATAATGCTCAATCATAATGTTTGAATCATAATTCTCTTCTACTTGATCCAATCACGATCAGTTTAATCGGATAGGGGAATTGTCTACTACCATTCGCTTTCATGTGGCGGATTATGCTTGTTTCAATGTAATATGATCCTTATAACAAAATCTGTACCAGATTTAATGTAGCTGTGCAGATAATTTATGGAATAGAACATACCATTGGGAAGAAGTACCTAAAAGTGTTTCATCGCCTCAGACATGTCGCCTTCGAGTATAAAACTCTCGTAACTCGGAAAAATTTCAAGCCACTGTAAATATAAAGGACTGCACAAGACAAAATAGGTAGTGAAGAAGAAACTGGGAGAGACTTGGAAGAGTCCAGCTGGTTTTCTTCCCGTATCATTTACTGGTAGTTCTTACGGGACTGCGACTCAGGACATAATAAATTGCTTTATCTACCTATCTGTCGATCCATCTCTGCTTCGTCTCCTCCCACCCTACTACCTCACTCTCTTTTTTACTTATCCCTTTTTTTTTTACTTTTATCCTTATCTCTCTTTGGTGTATACCTTTATACACTTTCAGTGATACACTCCATCCCTTTCTTGTCTTTCTTATACTTTAGTGCCACCTCCCACCTTCATCAAATCCTCTTACGCCTCAACCAGCATCCAGCACTCAGGAGCACGAGCTGACTGCAAAGCTCTCATAATTTCATCGCGTTCCACTTCATCGCGATTGAGAGAGGAAGGGGGAGGGAGAGATAGTTCGCCCTGTAACCGACTGACGTCATAGAGCTTATTTATACCCACGTGCGTGTTTCAGGTACCTTGTTTCACGTTAGAGTGCACGTTTCTATGAGCACTTCCCACTCGCCCACGCAAACATACACACATACATTAACATATAATGTAAACTTGAAAAATAACATATATATGTATCTGTATGTATATATTTGTATGTTGACACGTAAACGTAGAGAACTGTATTTAAAACTAAATGTAAACTTATGTTTATATAGGTGGAATAATGAATACGTTGCACAATCACACACAGTTCATTGATGTGCAATTGCCAATTGGAGTTATGAAATTGGAGAGATATAGTTGCAAACTGCAATAGAGAATCGTGTGAACGCAATAATAATAAAGAAAATTCATGAGCGATTGAATAATTTGACTACAGTTGAATAAATGATATGTTAATGTTCCTTCTATCTCTAAGGTGAAAAGGGATAAAGAATGTTTATCAAACTCTATTTTTCATCTATCCCTGGCTATCTCTTTCTATCTTCATATTAACAAACAGCTAAAATTAAAAAAACTTCCTTTCGTTAAATTTCCCGTTGGAGAATCTCTTTGACGTATATGTCGCAGTTTAGTTCACGTTTTTTTTTTCATATTTAGGTTGGATTTTTCTGATTACTCTGACCAGAAGAGAATAGAAAAGTCAAAGAGGAATTCAACAAGAGATAAAGAGAGGTTGAAATTCGAATGAAAAATGTCTCGTTCAAATATTTGCATTGCTGTAAAATCGTACACGGCGCTCGAAATTCTCATTCGCAGGTACTCCACTGTCATTCAATTGAATTTAAATGACGAGTTGTTAGCTCGACGTTTGTCTCCTACCACAGTTATTCCTCTCTCATGAAATGGGCGCAAAATTCTCTCGCTGTCAACAAATGAGAAATTCCATGGTAAAATTAAAACCGAAAAATATTTAAATAGACGAAAGCAAGTGCGAAAACTCGATTACGTATTCCACCCTCGACTCAAAATTCATTGCTATGATTAAAAATGTTTTCAAGCATCCATATTTAGAAAAAACGTCCAAATGTAAAGCTCGCAATATTTTAAAATCTTTTTTTTTTTTCGTTACGAAACTGAAATTTTCCAAGACTTTTTATGCATTTTCGTAAATCTATGATTATCGACATTCGTTACCGCAGTGCGTACAATTTTTACGCTTCGGCATTGAGTGGGGAATGTCACGCATGATATATGTCGCGAGATACGACGTATATAGTGATATACAATTCATTCCTTGACAGAATAAGAATAGAAAATATATTAAAATTCGGATATTTACTATGTATGTTTCCCATGCATCACATTTTTATAAAAGATAAATTCTGAAGGTTCATGATAGTGTTTATAAATTCTGAATAAATTTTTAAAAAACCTTTCATGAATCTGCTGGGAATTACATCTTGTTATTGATTATTTATAACAGTTGATACAATCTCTTGCTCATTTATAAATGAGCTCGAATAGAATTATACATCAGAGACTCAGAGAGCATGCAAAACGACCTTAATCTGAATTGTAATTAAGGGGTAATCTCTCTGATTTATGTGTTTGACACAAATTAGGGAACTTGATATGCGTGAACTATCCCATTCATTAAATCTCATTTAATTTACTCGTTCTCAATCATTTTAAACCTATAAAATGCGCAAATCTCTGCTCTCTGCACAAACAATTCAAAACAAGCAGAATTAATGGACGTTTTCTCTTATCCCTTTATGCGCATAAATTTTTATCAACTCTTTAAATTTAGAAAAACCTTAGTTGATTGCTAATCTGCAAATATTTGAAATCTACTCGTCATAGAGTACGTGATACCGTTTACGTAAAATAACAAAATTACAAAAACTATAACAATTTATCATGTTGCGAAATTTTTCTTTTTCTTATGAAATCAACTCTTCAAATAAAAATTTTTAATTTCAAAATCCAAGGCACTAAATCTTGTAAGTATGCGCAATCGTTTCTGGTAGATAATTAAATAATGGATACTATAAATACCACTGGAACATTCTTTAGAATTTATCAGTCCGTTTAAATTCTTCAAGACTCGGGTTCCTCTATTAAAAAAAAATGAGGATCTTTATTATTTCTGTGCTCTTGAGCCTTGCACTTTTCCTTCAATATGTTGGTAAGTTTAATTTGGTATACACCATTGAAAATTATTAATGTTAAGACGTTGTGTTTGAAATATTTATAAACAATCATCGGATTGCTAAAAAAATTCCTTTTCTTTATAGAATCAAGTGTAAATGTGGAACCACATAATTATTACCAGAATGAAGCTATGATGCCGAGCATTTTCCCCCATAATCGCCGGCCCAGCCGATTCGAACCTATAGGCCCAAGGCCACCAATTAATCCAGAAGCTATAAGACATTTTATTCCTAATCGTCCATTATACCCACTCCCTTCTCCACCCGCACGAGGAAGAGTATATCAGAGTTAGAAACAATTGATATTTTATAAAATTCATTATAAAAATAAAAATTGTATTCACTGACAATTGTATTATTATAATTTAGATAATTGTATATATAATTTTTTGATTCTTATATAATTTTTTGTAATAATTTTCACTAGGTGATTCACAGCGAGAAGATATTACCCAAATACAAAATTCGGGAAGCCGTGTTCAGCAATCTAATTCACCAGCCCGTCGTCTGACTAAAACTAAATCAAAAGGCGGTTCTCTATGTTGCGGAGGATTTTAGAAGGTAGATTTTTTAGAATCTTGTATATACTTTATTTTTGACATAAATTGCTAATATTACGAATACCTTTTCATGTTATTTAATTTCTTATAATATTATTTATCTTCTCGTGTTACTTCCTTTATTTGCCTAACATGATTTTTTTCACGTGACAATTTACGTATACCGAGATAAAGTCTCCGACCTTGAAATAAAATTAACTTACCGTTTTAATTGTTGAAAAATTATGGTAAAGTAATCCAAATTCTCGGCTCTTCTTTTTTCATTTGTAGCACTAATCTGCAACAGAAAAGAAACATCATTAATATAATAAATAATTCTAGTGTAAGATTATAAATAATTCGAATGTAAAATAATAAAAATTAAATTATAATACAGCAAAAAGATAATGTTGATCAACTGTTCAAATTTTTGACTAGGTGTGAATAATACTGAGTATGATCGCCTAGTAGAGTATGACGAGGGTCGATTAATCTCCGGGATAATCAGATAGCAATAACGATTAATGGCATCGAGTATGCAAGTCTCGGTGTTGCATTCAAGGAGACAATGAGGACACTCATTCCTTCATTTTGAATGCGTGAGCCGCCATAGGGAGTCGATGCGAAAATTTATTACACTAGGTTCAACCAGTCCACCTACAGCTTCAGCCCACAATTTCGGCGATTAAGTCAGACTGCGACAATTAATCGCTCCCAGTATGGAACATCATAAATACTCGTTGGTTTATCATTCATTGGCAGGTATATCTCACTATTC
Organism: Synergus umbraculus; assembly: GCA_900474325.1. NCBI lineage: Eukaryota > Metazoa > Arthropoda > Insecta > Hymenoptera > Cynipidae > Synergus > Synergus umbraculus. Next base: position 24,766 of record UCOK01000007.1, on the reverse strand, counting down.
ATTACTCAATAAATAAATAGTCATTTAGTACAATCAAGCATTAGATTTGTCAATTATTATCATACACCAATTTTGAACGAGGCACGTAAATTTTAATATTCAGAATGTTGATCCAAGAAAGCATAATTAAAAAGGGACTAGATAGAATTGCTCTCTTAATTCGTTCATAAATTTTGTTTGTACCTCTACGATTTGAAAAAAATCGCAATCTAAATATGTTTATTGACTTTGATCAAGGGAATAATCAAATTCAAGGTTTGCATAGAACGCCTACCATGAGATTATACAACTTTTTAGCATAAAAAAAAGAAGATATGTGGGAGTGGGTGACACGAGTATCACCTGTACATTTTCCAAGGTTAATGAGAGTAGGGTTGCGTTAAAAGCCTCGTGTCCGTTCCCATTGTAGTTATCGTCCTTATGACAGGAAACCAGAGACCAGAACTTAATCTAATCTTCCCAGAGGGAGCGGCCCTTGTTACTTTTTGGCGGACAAGGATAAACGGCTCTTTGTTACTTCCGCCGTCTTTACTCGAACCTCTCAGCTGAACACGTCACGTAACGAGCACGAATAATGTTTTAAAAAAATCCTTTTCATGTATAAGTCAAAATTTTGTGGCAAATTTGTAACACACAAACTTAAGCGCATTTTTAATTCAACTTAAAGAAATTTTGTCACATAATCTCTTTTAAATTATGTATTACTTTTAAATTAAGGTCGTGATCCTTTTGTTTGCTTTTCACTATGCTTTGAAAGCAGCCGGTCGAGTTCAAACTAGTTATTGCAATTGATTCTCTTCTTTTATCATCCTTCAGCACTCAAATAGATTTACATAAGGTTTCATGCTCTTATCGCGAGCACCCGCATAAAATACACAAACCACATCTCGCCTTATCTTATCTATCATTATATCCCTCAGCCGATAATATCTTAAACTCCGAACAAGACTAGATAACTGGTTTCCTTAATCACAAAAGGAATTTCTGTAACCATGCAAATTTTGGGATTCAATTATGAAATAGTATTGAGAACTTTTATAATAAGTCTTCGATAAAAGCACAATTTAATATATTATCAAAGATCTTCAGATTAAAAAAAGAACCTTGAATTGCAAAAGACTCAAGATTGAAATTCCAGACTTCAATTTAAAAGCCGCTAATAAAATTATATGCTTGATATGCAATTTTAATATAATATGCGATATTGCCCTTTAATAATTGTTAATTAACGACTTGGATACAATGTAAAAACGATAATTACGTTCATGATGGACAAACAATGATCAGTGAGTCGACGCAGCCCACCTGTGTGAGCCGGATTCGTTTCTGGCTCCTCCCCAATTGCCTTTTCATTTCCTTTTATTTTCTACCTTTTTTTTTAATCATTTTTTCAAATTTTTTTCTCTTGGCACACGCAACTCACCTTCCTTCGCGGCCGAGTTCACTTGTACCCGGATAGTTGGCTCTTCCGGTTCCCGTAATGCCGCAGGCGTAACGGACCGTGTTTTCAAGCGGCACCTGTCCCCAACAGGTGATGGCCTATGGGGCCGGTTGGCACGTGCTACGAAACCATTCTTTTTTTTTTTTTTGACCATGAACCTTTTTTCTGCTCTTATTACACGAAAGGAAGAAGAGGAAAGCACGAAAGGTGAATTCGATAGTTCCCTGGACCTAACGCTCTCAAGATGGTATCCTTCTCCAGTTTCAGTTCTTTGTGCTGTAGTCTCGAGTTGGAGAAAATTCTTTTTTAATAAATTGATCTATTTTAGGAAAATTAGGGTCTAGAGATTGGGCTGAAAGTGCATACGTCTAGTCTGACGAATTAAAAACATTTTTTTACATTTATTGTATTAGCAAAATAAAAAATATGACCGAGTTCCAATGCGAGAAATTCAAATATAATAATGCAATTTGTACTTTGTTCTGTCACGTGGTAACGGTTGAAGTGGTGTGACGTTTCAATAATGTCACACGTAAATCATTTAAAATCTGCGCATGACATATATTTCGATCGAATTTTCCATATTCCGGCTCGGAAGTTGGGTCAGGAGCATATGTGTCAGTTCCGGGGAACAAGTTGATTCAGCACCAAGAGAAAGGATTTATTAAATCGGATTTAAACCTATTTTGTTGGAAATACGATTTCCATTATTATCTCGTTATATTTTCACCGAATTCAACAAGGCAGGTTGTCCCGAGTGGTGTTAATTAAAAAGTGAACAACGCTATTTTAATTGTGTCATTTTATTTCTATCTCAAATACAATTTTATTAATTTAACGTTCCAAATAATTTAATTTATATTTAACTAGAGAATCTTGTGAGAAAGGTTTTCATTGAATTAATTAATAATTATAAATGATAAAAGAGATTATTATTATATGTAATACTGAACGAGAAAAATAAATATTCTTCCTGAGGGAACAAAATGGATAAACTTCTTATCGTCTTATTATTTCCGAAAATGGATCAAATTCTGAATATTTAACAGGGAATCTACGATTGAATCAGAAACTTATACGATAGTTTCACAATCTGACGATTTCGGATCAAAAACTTGAACAATTGAACTGAACTCAAGTAGTTTGGAAACTCCACTAACATAAGGCAAGTTTGCTTGGAAATCGGTAACATTTGAGTCAAGAAACGTTTCTTGTTAGCACCTCTAGAAAGTTGACTCGAGTCTTCCCGACACTTTAGAAGTAATGTTTGATGACCCTATATTATCCAACCATACTTCCGACCGTCGACTTTAATGAAATTTCCCGGAACTGGTACACTCGACATTACAAGAAACGTGAAATGCATGCCTGCACACACGCATCAATAATTAGCGTCATGATAATTGTACCTTTAACCACTTTATGTCATCGGAGCATCAGATTGACAGCCACCTGCAAAATACCCTCATCTGCTAATCTATTACTCAATATTATTCAAATTCAAATTCAAACTTCATATTTGTTATCAGATTCTGATATTTATATAGTAACTGAGTAAAAAGAAATAATATATTTTAAATATATAAAAGCCTTCCAATAAAAATGAAAGAAAAAAATTTAAAGTCTCCGAAGACTTCACATTTTCCAATCACATTTTATCAGAAAATTTCATTTTCATCCACCTTGATGCAACCACTGATAAGAAAACAGTGAAGCCGATCAGGAAGTGTTATAAAAAGTATAAAATATGGTTTAGGATAAACTAGGTTGAACCTGGGGATGAAGCTCAACCCTTTCTTGGCTCCGCCTCTTCTATAGATATATCTACATGTGTATATATGTATATTTATATGTATATTAACGCTGATGCCAGAAGGCCATATATTCTATGCAGCGTGTTGCAATTTTTCCTTTCATATGCAAGCGTACGCAAAACCGCAGGGTATGAATCACACGTACCAACATATTACGCAACTCGTTCAGAAGCGGGGGACGCACGTTAAAGGAAACTAGAAAAGGAATCGAAACTCACAGGAGCAGCACTTTGATATGTCGTATTTTCTTCCTTTTTCTATATCCAATGATTCATGTCGTCTGCTCGAGTCTTTTATTTCCTTCTCGGATTTTTAGGGTTTGAGAAATCAAGCCTTTTATGACTGAATGGAAATAAGAGCAATTGAGTTTGCTAGCTTTTTAGATTGCATAAAGTTTATAATTTCTTACATGCTGCTAGTGAAGTTTACAACCTCATGTGGTATTAAAACATCAATTTTTATTATACATATAATACATGTCATAAAATAAACTTGATTTGGTTTTCAATGAGATATGTATTTGTCTGAGAGATGATTTGATGTGCAAGGATGGGAGAAGTTAGTTCTACGCCAATGGGCATGACGCTCGTGACTAAGTCGATATGTATCGATGCTGTTACGTTAAACTAACGTTAGCTGTGAAGTGATTCGCTGACTCGGTTCAGAGAAACGTAACGAGGAACCGCACTGTTGAAACAGAGACGTTATTATATTCCTGATGCCAAGGACCGAGGGAGGGATTCTGCCTTTATCGCTTCTCTGCCTCCATCTAATCATCACGAATGAGGTTAATAATTCTATCAAAGAAAGAAGCCACTCTTCCTACGTCTAAATTCCTTTGATTAACGATTTGTGGACTTTTTTACAATGAGGAACTCCTATCTTTGAATTCATTCAAGAATTCCTTTAGTTTTCAGTAATTTAAAGTTCAAAGCCTTTCACATTGAAATAAATTGGAGAGATTTTGGCTGAGGAACTTTTAATGATCTCCAAGAATTGTTTGGAAATTAATATTGTTAAATTTGTTAATCAGAGAGAATTTCTAGCAATAAAATAGTCGTTAAAATGAGTAGCATTCAAGATTGGTCTACCGTGATTTATAATCTTTGAAAGGCTTATTACACAAATATGAGAAATGAAACTTCTACGACTTAGAGAAAATATAGAGACATTTTATCTTGATTCAGCGGGCGCAGGAAGTATTTCGGAAGAAAGTTCGAGACAAAAGATGTGGAATACGAAGATGCACCTTTTGTGTTTTGCATTACCAGAGTGCAGAGAAAAGCATCTTCAAAAACTTTTAGACTAAAAATTTCTCAAGTGCTTTTCCTAATAAAAAGGATATAGAAACTAGAAAGCTGAAATTTCTTCAAACTTGAATACTTAAGACCGTTAATCATATCTATGCATTATAATATTATACGTGCTTTGAGGATTCTTCTTTGCCTATAAAAATAATAATAATTCGTGAAATCTACTGATCGTTTCTCAAAGTTTGAACATATAAATTTATAGAATAGAGCCAGAATCGAGTAGAAAGAGCATCGCGGACTTTCGACTATAATAAATATTCAGCATAATAGTGATTCTGAATTCGAAGGATCACATGTGCCAAGAGTAAGCTTTTAGTGAGGCACTCATGCAATTCCAATGATCTGTGGGTCGAGAGCAAAGATCTAGAGCAGTTCTTGAAGTCGATTTGCGTGACTTTGGTTGAATCGAATTCACATGGTAAACATATATTGTGCCCTCAGAGTCTTTCATATTTTCACCTTCTGCCATCAATAAATCTACAGAATTTTGCCGAATTGGTACAAATTTTATCAGAACTAATCTTTGTCCAAACGATTATAACTGATTGGTTTATTTGAAAAAAGTTTTTCTAATTCTACGAGACATTTTCCTGTTCAAAAAGTAGAATAATACGTCCAGGTTATTTCCCAGACGGGCAAAAGTATTTTTTTTCTTTTTTTTTCAAGGTGTTAAAATCCCTAGGGAAAGGAGTACGAAGGATTTCAATCTGAAGTTCTCGTCTGTCCTTTCAACAACATTCTCTTCTCCACGTCATCCCGTCCATCATGGCAACTCTTTTTCCGCGCCTCGTGGGTTCTCGTTTGTTTTTGTGTACATATCGTTAGCACCAACCTGTCACCTACCTGCTTCACTGTCCCACGTAACAAAGTTCCTCTCTTTGTTTCTCATTCTTCTCAGTAACGTACTCGTACTACTCACAATTTGCCTTCCAGGAATTTATCTCCCTTTTTACTCTTTTATTCAATTAATGTCTGTTAGCATTTTAATTTCTCCACTTTACGATCCTGAGATTACTCAAATCAAGGCTTTTATAGTTGGAGTCTAGTGACATTAAAAGCTTCCAGGTGGCATTCAAATGTGATGCATTCGAGTGAGAAATGACAAAATCGATATTTTTTATCGACTCTCAAGATGAATTCTTGCTCTAGACTTATTAATGCTAACCAAGACTCTCGTGATATCAAATCAGAACAAGACTAAGATGTCTAGTGATCAGACCATTTGAAATTCCCGGTTTCTTTCCGTTAAAAAATTTTTTTTTTCTCCTACAAATATATAGTTTTCTTTTTGTGATTTAAAAAAAATTGATAAAGTTATAATTAATAAGCTTAAATATAATGATAATGGCTTCACTTGCTCTTTTCCGGGTTTCTAAATATTCCTGTTCCATTTTATTTTCAAAGAAAGTAATAATAATAGAGATAATGAATGACACTCGAGACAGTTTAAAAATAAAGTGTCGTTCAAGAATTAGGAGACAAGAGTCTTGTTCGATTACTCTTGGTTTTTTTGCACGACAAGACAAGACAAGAATAAACAGAAGGACGCGGCATTTATTAAACTTCAAGATTCTCGACAATTCAATTTTTTTTACTTTTCTTAGAATAGTAGTAAATATATCGGAATTCTGATTTCTCGTGTAAAGATGTTACTGTTCATCTAATTTGTTTTGAGCATTGGACATAATATGCTCGAGCCCACATGGAACTCGACTAGAGCATCTCGCACTCCTCTTCCTATCAACGTTAACAAGGCAGATAATTCAAATTGTCTCCTGCCAGTTTCCACTTGCTCTCGACGGAACAATTACTGTGGAGCGCGAAGGCGAATAAGCAGTTTGACCGGAATCCCACGTAGCAACGCGTTGGAAAGTGCTATTGTCGATAATGGTCTTCACATTTACAGAAAAACCCACTTGAATAAAAAAAAAAGCTTCAAAGGACTCTTGAAAACTCACAATCAGTTCTTTATATGATATGAACTTTCAAAAAAGCTTCAAACGGCTTCTCATACTTTTATTATATATTATTTATTTAGATTGTGCTGAAATTCAGAAATTAAATATAAATTAAGAGCAAATTTAGTTTCTCCAGCTTTACATTCGCAGTAATAAATATTTTTTTCAAAAACTAGGCCATTTACTTTCGTTTGGTACAAACGGAGGTAAATGACCTAGTTTTAGGAAAAAATATTTATTACTGCAAAAGTAAAGGTGGGAACACTAAAAGCCTTAAAAGCGCTATTGTATATAAAATATAAAAAAGGAGGAATTTTTCAATTCTCATATTTTAAGGTAAAAGAAAATGATAACGCGGAGTAATTTTTTGGTACGTTGCACAGTAATCGGTGAGGAGGATGTGGGTGCAGGCACTCGTGTTAGTCCAGTATAGAAGGTCATATAAGCTTGAGGGGGAGTCAAAGGTACCGTAGGAGTGCATCAAAAGAGCGAGAAATGTAACTTTGATGCAACATGAAGAGTTATACCCGCACCTCCGACTAAATTAACTGTATGCTCTACTGTCTGACCATAAAAGCGTTTACTACTGCGGTCGCACTTGAGATTTAAAACAGCTTGGTTAAATTCGCATACTATACGATATACGCAGGAGAATTAAAGCCGCACTACAGCTCAAGGGTGGCTCTGTTTTCCGACCTTTGGTTTTGATATCATTTAATTCAATTAGACCGACTTTCGACTTCTCTTTTTTCGCCAGAACTCGTAAAAAATTTATTATACTTTATTTCTCGCGATTAAAACTAAATAAGCGATAAGAAATGTATTACTTTTATATCTTGAAACACGAAATATATTAAATCAAATATTCAATAAAATATTGAACAGTTTCAAAATTATCTTACCAAATTCTCTGAATAATGTTGTGTGTACGTATAATCCAAAGCATGGCTCACCTGAAACAAGAAAAAAATATATCAAAAACATAATTTGGGGTATTTTATTGCGTAAAGAATATGTTCGACGAATTCGAAGCGTGAGGGGCTCACGGGCTCTTAGAGGGGTGAAATAGTGTCGTTTTTTGATATAGGTTTCGATTGTTTTCCTTTGTAAAGAATTGTGCTATGATAAGGCTGTCGATTTAACGAGAGCACGTGACCAAAAGAGGAGCATGGAAAAGTCCGTTCGGCGAATTGAACAGGCAGATGAAAAGGTAGAAAAAGAAGTGTGAAAAGCATAAAAAAAAAGGACAAAGACTCTACCGTTCCATTAGCAATGGCCCTCGACGTCTCGACACCTTTTAACGTTTACTGTAGGAAGACCCCTGCAGCTCTACCAACCTATAGACCGAAAATAAAACAAGGAACTTCGCTCGACAAACTTTCATAATGTCACGTGTCGAGTGTGACCACGTCCAGCTCTTTTCGGGATTGGTGACTTTATATCTTCCACTATGGTCGAGTCCTAACGAGCCAACAACTCTTCACTTCATTTTACAACCTTCAGAAAGTGCGGAAATGTAAAAGTGATTTTTTTTACTGTGATGAAGACATTTTAAATGATTTTACAGCTTTCAATCAATATAAAATTATTTCTTTTTTACTATAAAATAAAAAGAGGAGTGTAGAAGTCAATTTTAACCTGGATATGTTTCAATAGGTAATTTTTTACGACCTAGATAGCTCTTGTTAAAACGAATAACCTCATTACTCATTTTCTCGACGGGAATCGATCGTAATTTTAGAAAATGACTTTTCTACCTACAAAAAATATCTGGCCTGTGAGATTTTTCTTCGTTTATAATCCTCATTCGAATTGCGAATACACCATTCTCGTTAAAATTTTATCACTTTTAGTATCACCATTATATTGGGAAAGTGCTTAATTTTTCTCTGTGATACGACTATCCACCAAAAATGGAAATTGGATTAATAAAAAATATATATATCGTTTAAAACTAGGTCAGGATTAAAATTTTTCTCTCCGTTTCAGTTTTTTTTGGGGATATTTTATACCAATTTTTTATTCGTAAGAGAGCGAAGGAAATAATACGGTTTTATAGAGGGAAATACAAAATCATATTTCACTATATTTTTTTATATTTGCAAGGATTTTACAATAAAGGAAGCTATAGGGTAATGAATTTATCAAGTCTAAAGCATATTATGCAAATTTGTTTAAATACGGGATCTATTCCCAAGTAACTAGGCAAATAATTTGTTGAATAAGTTGAACAAACTTCAAAGCTGATCCAACCGCAAAAGTTATACTAAAGCTTCATAGTATTCGAGTTTATAACTGCTTTAATATGAATTACATTCAGAGCTTAATTGCGCGATTAATTCTACAATAGTCATAATTTTCAATATAAGAACAAAAATAATAATAATTATTATTATAAAACCTCAGTTAATAAGCTCTGAATCTTAACTTTCAAAAGTCCTGAGCCTTACACTCTACGAATCATAAAATGAGAGGTAAGCACCACTTTTAATTTCAAGCGTACTTAGAATCTTCTCTTTAATTTATCATCTTGAATATTTTAAAAAACAGCATAAAATACGTTGATTTCTCGAGAAGGAGAGGAGTTTTCAACATTAAAATTTTCGTGTCTATTAAACTCGATCAAAATTCCGTTTTATGGCCTAAAATGTTTTCCACTCGGGGAACTATTATGAGCAGTAATTGTTATTAAACGAGACCCTTGAAGGGTGGAGTTTCCTTTTCTGGTTTCTCAGTTTTCCCCCTTTCCTATATTTTCCTCCCACCAATCCACTTGCTTCCCTGTTTTCCTTTAGCTTTGGTTTTCTCTTTCTTGTAGACTTTCTTCTTCTCTTTTACTCTATCACGTATTTCGCGTTATCTCGACGCCTTCACGTTGATGACCCCCTAACCACGTTACGAACCGACTTGGCGAACCTAAATGCTTTTACCGGGTTGCCCCTGGTAACGCCAGGGATAGCTTGTCGGGACGTCTTGCTCCTTTCGAACACAGCGAAGCGCTGTATTCGAAAACGCTGTCAACGACTAGGACTTTCTGCACTCTGAGGCTTGACTTGACCGGAAGTGTAAGCACGTTAAGCCAAAATCAGTGCTTCCTTCAATTATTTAATTTTATCAGGGATAAAAAAGAAAAAAGGATTAAAAAGCCGCTCGGGAAAAACACACTAGACCGTAATTAATATCAGTCATCAGAGTACCTATTTTCATTAAAAATGGTGAAGCGATAATTTTCACTTCCCGCTTCAAAAATAAAATCAATTCCCCGATTTTGTCGGATTATTTTCAATTACTGAACCTAATTTAGCATTTCTAACACAGCCGATCAACCCCATAATTTCCCGAATAATTCATCTACACCTAATTAGGTAAAAATGAAATTCCATCGTAAAAGAAGCCCATAAAAGTTCTCCGACTCTCGTAAAAGAAACGAATTCGCCCCTAAACAGTTATCACTCCAGAGATCGTCATAACAGTGCTTCTACCGTCACGTTTTCTCGCGGTGACGACGAATCGGATTCATCTGCCTCAGAGCTCGTTTGATCTGCGAAATGTCCAACTCGACATCGTCCTCGACCGTTGAGGGTGGCTCGGTCGTTGTAAAAAAGGAGCGTAAAACTGGGAAGACGTTGGCAAATACCTAAGGTTAAAACGCGGATGGCAAAGACGAAGTCGGGGGGTTTACCAGAAGGAAAAGAGGTTGAGAAGCGAGGGAGTCGCGATGAAGGTTTTACTGCCGTGGTTATGCCCGGCGGTTCTCGCAATTTCGGTATCTGAATTGAAGAGCCGTATCTAAACGAGACCGGATGAATCTCTCGCCTCTCCTTCCCCCCGCAAACCATTCCAGGACGAGACTCACCTCGGCATCATGCTTGGCTCCCAATGGAACAAAATCGGGTAAAAAAAGGAGAAAAAAAATGAAGAAAAAACCTGGCGCCTCTCACTTTAAAGCGAGCGTATCCCGACTTCTTTCTTCCTTTCCTTTTTTTTTACCTTCTTCTTTTTCTTCATCTTCTTCTCGTCTCTACTTCTACTTTTGCGTTTTCTTCCGCTTCGAGATCAGTGTAGAAGCATTTCAACATTTTCAACGACTCTCTCGCGGGAATGAGTAATAGAACGAGAAGTATGTCGAAGAATGGTTGTAAGAGCCATGACACCGTGAAATTTCCCGACGAGGACAAATTCTTACCGCAGAGTCGTTCCTTAGGGTATTTCGTGTTTTAGAAGATGAGGAATTCTCGTTATATTGAGAGTTCAGGTCACCACTTGTGGGAAAAGTGAACGCATAGCCACCTGGCGATCGTTTATGGACTCAATTTCTATTTTCTCTGACATGTATGGCCACCCTGAATTTATATATACATAAGTTTATACTTCTCATTTCATGATAAAAATTAAAACGATTGAGAATTGGAAAGAAAAAAGTATAAAAAAGAGATAAAAAGAGCGAATATAGGGGAAATTATAGAAGAACCGGGTTCGCACTAGTCGTGTCTGGAGTCTATAGGGTCTGTACGACGTCTGTAATACCCAGGACGCCCGTTTCCAGAAGACCATCGATCTAGTTGCCCTACCTGTTTAGAGCACCGACGTCGAGCTCCATGCTCCATACTCCACAACATAGTCCATACTCCATATACTCTGTAGATGTATAGGTACCACCTTCAGACGTGTATCACGATCCCGCATCCGATATAATCCCACTTTCCTTTAGATTCCCTGTAGGATGCATTGCCGGCACAAGGAAAGGTAGTAATTTGCAGAGTGAAATTTTCCCACGCTCCAGGCGTACCTACACACTGTATACAAGCTTAATCTAATTACGAGTTTGAGCTTGACGCTCTAAGTCCTACCCGCTTGACGTTTGAGATCAATTGCTGTTATGGAGTTTCGCTTGATTTCGTTCGGACTCGCCGCGATCGCTTTCCTAACTATACGAAGCTCCTTTCTGACAAATCTTATTAACGAACCTATGATTTCTACCCCAACTTTCCCACTTTGTGATAAATAGGTTGATGTGTTTATGAGCTTGCAAAGTTTTCCAATATTTTATTTATAGAAACCTTAATTGAACGACATAATTGAACATTTTAATAATAAAAGGATCGTTTTTGGGGATCAGCAAATTCTCATTAATTTCAGATTTCAGTTAATCGCTTACGGAAAAGCTGTCGTTAAAAATGAATGGGGCATTTTTTCAATCTTACAAAATGTAGAGGTAACTCAGGACCCGTGAAATATCCAAAAGCGTTACAAATTGTAAATGTTTTTTTTTATAGAAAGAATAAAAGAAAACTACATGAAAAAATTGTGATAAATTTGAAACGTGTCAAGTGAGGTGTTTAGTTGAGTAAAGTGATTATTAATCTAACTACTTTCTTAATTACCCTGACTAATTTCTTAATTACGGTGACTAATTGCTTAATAAGGGTAATCAATATTGTAGTTATCCATTATACGACGATGACGTTAGATTCAAGGAAATAAGAAAATGGGTTGAAATAACCATTTATATTTTTTTACTCGGTTTGACCTATATTAGAACATCGGGTACTAAGAAACAGTTAAACTGAGAAACTAGATTAAAATAAAAGTGGCTGTTTCTACCCATTTCCTTGGTACCCTGAGGCTCGAAAGTAATTTTCGAATTAATTTAGATTAAATATCAATAAATTATTTATTTCTTACCACTGATAGTTAAAGTGAAGTGAGTTAAGTAGAGACTTGAAAGAAGTTTACCTGAAACATAAAGAAAATTTTTCTGTTAAGAAATGTCATAATTAAAGATAAAAAGATATATTTTCAGCTTGCATCCATATAATTCTTATAAGTCTTTTATATTGTTGAATCAATTTTCAGATTTAATCAGGTTATTTCAGGTCTGATTCGATTAAGTCTATTTTGGCAACAGTTTCACTTCTAATCATGGAAGCTAGCCAATGTCAACGGATTTAAGCAGTGATGTCATTCTCACATCACCGTGAATGATAGAATCATATGAAGGTTTTCGCCAGTTGACTTCGTGACACAAGCTCGTTAATCGAGCAACAGCTTTATAGATTTTCTTCCTACACAAAATGTGTATGTAAAAAACAAGTAAAAAATTGTCTTCTGTTCTCCAGTAAAGAACAATTCAACTAATAATAATAATTATTACAATTATAATAATAATAGAAGACAAGTAATAGTACAACGCGAAGATCGAAAGATTAAATAAAAAAAAAAACAATTATTCAATTCGAAGTTTACTTTCTATAAATTGTTCAATGATCACGTACTATAGATAAAGTCAAGGGGGAATAAAATTAATTGTTCTCATCAACTTCGCAACTTTTTGCCCACTTTCACAAATGTTCCTTCGTACTTAATATGAAAACCATCTATTTCAAGATCGAAGCTTAGGATCTGCTATAAAGATAGCTTTTATCGAAGTGTGTAAAGATAAATATGTCTCAATTGTTAGAAATGAAGACATTGATCGCCAAAATAGATATAGAAAGATTCTAGGTATAATATCCGGAACACAAGATTGGATTTCAACAAAAGCACTTGAATATTCTATTGCATATCACGTTATGTTAATCTGTCTAATTTTCATGCAATAATTTGTCAGGCTTGTCCATTTGTCCGTTTTGGATAGGCGATGTAGTCGCTTGAGGAATGGTCAATTCAATTTACACGTCTTGTCAAACGAACCTGATCCTGGAAAGCTGGTGGTAGCCAATTTCCAGGGTGAAATGTGCATTTACTATTCAACGAGGAAACGTAGGCGTCGCATCCTGCCAAGAATGAATAATTAACGAAAATACACGTCGGATCTATGCCGCAGGGGAAAATGTTCAAACATGTATGCGCATAACCAGGCCCTGGGGGTATATGAAACTTTTAAATAAAATCACTTCGAATCTTGTTCTCATCCTCTTGTCTCTCGAAAAACGTTTGCGCTGCATTTACAATAAAATTCCAAATACGGGGATTAGAACTTTCGTGCAAATGAACGCGATTTCATTTAAAATCAAGTAAATATTATATATGGTAACATTTTTCCTTCTCTATTTTATGCAACTTTGCTATTTTTTCCTCAAAGAGGAGGCTATAAAAACTAAATTATTGGCAGTGTTTTTTTAAATTATCTTCATATCTTTATGTAGGTTATCCCGACTTGAGACTGGAATTGAAAAAATTATATCAAAATGAAGAGTCTTGATAACAGTTGTGTTTATTGCATTTTAGAAATTGTACCGAGATTGGTTTGACAGCACACTGAGTCCCAGTCATTTATTTAAATTAAGCCCTTGATGCACTTTGATTCTCCTATTCAATCAGTGTATTTTCAGCTGCTTGGTATACATAGCCATTCATTATGAATTCAATAGGGCCGATAATAGGTATACGACTAAAGTCTGTATATCTCTCGCATGAGTATACATATATACGTATGTATATATAGTATATATCTACACGATTTCGCATTTGCTCGCAATAATACGCCAGCGACGATGTGAATTTCATATGTCGTCCTACGTGCTCTACTCATGCTAAAATTGAATGCGATTAAACCTATTTTCGAAAATTCAAGAAGGAGAGAGAGAGAGAGCGAATGTATTCCCGGAAAACTTGAGATAAAATATTTATCATAGGCAAGATTGAATGAATTTTTTTATCGACACACCTTCCTGAGTCAATTAAAAAAACATTTATCTGACAAACTTTTACATTCTATTTATTTATTCCTGAGGAAGCGACTCGTGATAAAATTGAATTAACGAAATAAAAATAAAGTCTATTGAAATTATTGGTATTCATGGCGCGTAAGTCGACAATTCAATAGATAGAAAAGGTTACTCGAGGGTCCTCGAAGCTAAGGCGTTAATTGACTTTGAATCACGGAGGTTTACATGGGGTTTGTCGAAGTTCGAGCACGAATCAATTAGTTTACAATGCGTGGGTGTGACTTGGGAGTTGTGAATCTCAAGTCGACGTCTATGACTTTATAGCACACTCGAAATGTTACATGCTCCCTGGAGTCTATACATTTTCTCCTCAATCGATTTGTAAACTATCTTCATTGTTTACACTAACTGTTTGAGTAACACAAGTGGAATAATAATTCTCGTGACTCGCTGATGGAATTATAATTACAAAATACTATTGTTTCTCGATATTGTACGTACATTTAACTGCTCAAATATTCCAACTGTAATTTGCTACTTGGTTTGCTTTACATAATCTGTTTACGATCACTAATTATGCAATCATGATGTATTTTCAATTTACAAATAACAGGCAAAATTCTGTTGCTTACTCACATATTTGAAACCGCCTCAACTGATCCCTATTTTAAATAGAACTAAATGGGGCAATTTCTGCACAGGTTTTTAAACTAACGATAATAAATTAAAACAAAACATGAAACATAGAATTGCCCTAATATATACAAAGTATACAAACAGAAAATCGTTTCTAGGAGATGGTTTAAAATAAAAATATGAAAGTGCAGCGCATAATGGCCCCGAGATTAGAAATCTGGCGTGCAAGAATTTTGAAATCGCTTGCCTTTCGAAGAGCGTTGGATTAGGGCTAACCATAAAAAGTCATGCAACTCAGAAAACGTAATAAGGAAAATGTATTTGCCGAGTCTATAGGAGATCCAGTGATGTTAACAGGCACCGCTCGTGGCGCCTACAAGGGTAAACATCCAAGAAAATAAAATAAGCAAGAAATTCAGAAATAAGTAATCATGAGTAATTTGCGTAATCACAGTAAATTGCCTCGTGCAACATGTTATCTCCTGCAGCTAATAATTTAGATCGTGTAATAGTGCAGATAATAAGTACTAGATAACAGTCCACAATGTAATGAGGAAAATTAATTGTATAATTAGACTCATGCCGACAAGTTAATACGTGAGTTCAGATACAAAGTACACCATAAAGTATCATGTCCGGATTTCTTGTAATCGGAAGCTGATCTGTGCGCAATTTTCGAAATAAATGGGAGCTAATCGTATTTTCATGGGTCACAGATAATATCATTAAACCTATTCTGTATGAAATATTGCAATATACGTGTTACAATAATTTATAACTAATAAATTAAACTTCCCTAGTTTGGAAATCTGAACAAAGAAGTGTGAGTTGGAACTTTTAGTGAAAGGATGTGATTGATTATGTATAGTTTGGGACACCCTGCAATCTATCTTTCATTCATTTGAACGTTCGTAAATATTTTTGCATCAATGAGACGTGAAGAAGTAAATCATCAGTTTACAACACACTTGACAGCTCTTAGTTGCTTTTACGATATGCTGGTCAGTAAAACTATTTACGATAAGAATGGAATATAAATGCCACTTTTCAAGTTTTATTTTCGACAATGGATTTTGCGTAATGACAATAAAATTTCACTGCACAAAGCATAAGCTAATCATTAAATAATATTCACATAATTTATATTCAATTTTAACTCAGTTATGTAAAAGAATAAAACATTAATTCGAATCTATAAATAAAGTTCTAGATGAGCAAATAAGTTTGAAACGAGATTGTTAGGAGAATAAAAGGTCGATAAAAGCGAGGATAAAAGTCAATAAGGGAAAAAATAAGTGTTTGTGCATACTTGGGTGAAAATTGATGGTTACATTAATGATAGGCAAAGAGTTTAGTTTAGCGTCCGAAGGTATAGACAAGTCTTCGACAATTTGTTCGAACTGCAATTTGTCCGACCACATACAGTATTTTTCTACTTTGGCTGACACTTGGGACATGCTCGAGAGCCACTACATAGCATATAGTAATTTCAATGCTAGTTTTCTCTGCGGTTATAATTTAATACTCAGAAAAAGAGTTGTTTAAACAAGAAAAATCTTTTTCAGATTATATAAAGGTATAAAAAAGGATGTGTTAACGAGTTTTTATTAACTGGAAGAAGTTAAAGAGCTCTCATTCCCTCGAAACATTTCCATATCTCATCCACCTTTCACTCTCGCGTCTCTTTTCACTCAGTAACAACTCAACTGATTCTAATTATTACGAAGTAGTACCAGTTTTGTGCATGTATTGTTCGCAAAACAGCAGTAAAAGAGAGGTAGTGGAGCGCATCACGCAATACAGAAGAATACAAGATAAACGCGTGTGAATTCATCTGTAATACGAACACCATAATCTCTCGAAGTATTACAAACATCTAGGCGATTCCCTCTACTCTCGCGGCATGCGCCTCACATAAAGTTGCGTCATATCCTCCGCTTTGCCTCGTTATGTTTTGCGCGATGTGTACTTAGAAATAGAGGAAGCGAGCCGGGAAAACTGACTGACTGGCTGACTGAGTCAAACAATCTGTCGGGACTTCCTTTTTTGTCTCTTCCTTGCCACTGTGTCTTTTAAATCTATTAAAACTTTTTTCCAACCATTTATGAGCGTTCAAAAAGAGGAAAAGTCAGAAATTCAATTACCTCGCTAATTCCGAGTGAGCTGCTTTAATTTTAGAAGTAGGAGAGATGAGCTCCCTTGATACGAGAGTTCCACACTTTTAGATCAGTTTTCCACATTTCATATTTAATGCTTTACAGATTTATTCAGTTAAAATCTTTTCAATTCCTTCTTCACTCAGAAAAAGGTTTTCTTCAGACAAAAAAATAATTTTAACCTTTTTTTGAATGCTGAAGGAATTTAAAAGATTTAAAGGGATCTCATGGGATTTAAATAAATTTCCAAAGGTTTTTTCAGAAATCTTATAAGAGGGATTTTGTGGAATTTTAAGAATTAAAGGGTTTGAAAAGGATTTTCAAGACTTTTCACAAGATTTCAAGACATCTTAATGAATTTCATACAATTTTGAGTGACTTTAAGGAATTTAAAGGGATTTAAATTAATTAATAAGTTAAAAGAAAATAAGAACGCTCGAAAAAAATACCTGACATTTCCAGGTTTTCCAGGGTGGGTAAACACCCTAAAATTATTATAAAAAGCTTTTCAAAATCTCCGATTGCTCTCTGGTAGTAATCGGATTTGGGTTAAAATTTTATCGACTATTTTAAAGTTCACGAGACTTGATAGAATCCGATAAAATAGAAGCAAGAAGACTGATCGAGAACTATAAAGCTCCCGAGCTCATAAATCAAATATATTTAGAATATTCTTTTATTTCTACATTATGGTACCAAATATATTCGATATCGAGGAAAATATTAAAATTTTCCGCAATGATCGTTTGAAGAATACTTTTTCCGAATCGTTGCACAAACAGTCGTAAAAGAGGCAATGAATTTGAGGGAATCAAACTGAGGCTAAGTTAATAGACTTGAAATATTGACCTTTCCTTCGATAAAGTGCACAATCAATATCTCACAAAAGTATTAAGTTTTGATAGCAAGAAGGGGAGGTTTTCCTTCATCGAAAACTGCCTCTGATGTCGTAAAAAGAACATTAAAGCGGATTAAATAAATCCAGACCGATAAATAATCGTCCTGGAATTCTGAGCTCTCGATAATGAACGCAATTAAAATCTCGTGCTTGAATCTCGACCACGAAACAAAACCAGGAAAAAATCTCTTTTCTTCATAAAAATTATACTGCCACGGAAAAGAACATTAAAGGTAATCGAATAAAGTGTTGAACGAAGGGATTTTCTTTGTTTTATTTTCGTGGATGGAAAATGAAACACCAGAAAACTCTAGAGGTGCTAGATTTGTGCAGAATTGGCTAAAAATTATACAGTAATGAATTTACAGCATTATGAAGCCAGGAAAAGTTATACATTTAAAAAGAACAACAAAAGAGTTATAAATTTCTAATTTAAAGTTTTCAACTTTTAAGATTGTTAATTTGTTTAAGGTAAGGCCAGAAGTTCTATAAAAGATAAAAGAGCTATAAAAATTCGAGCTTTCAAATATGAAGAAGAAGTTTAAATTAGAATCGCATGACGTCCAAAAGTTTCGAGCTTCTAAATTTTAATGCTCTTAAATTTCTGACATGTGAATTTGAAAGCTTTTCAGTTTCTAACGACTTGAATTTAAATGCTTTGAAGTTGAAAGCTTTGAAATTGGAAACGAGGTAATTTAAAGCAGTCGTCGTTTGTGACGTCAAAAATTACTAATCCAACTCTTATTAGCTAAAAATATTTATTATTATGAATATATAATTGGTAGAACTAATTTGCTCTTATGGCAAAGTATCACATGCCCTTAAGGCCTTTTAATTTTAATTAAATCAAAAAGCGTCGGCACTGTTATATTTAGTCAATTTCATTATCATAACTTTCAACTTTAATATAGGGAAATAATAAAATTATACAACAATTTTAGAAGCACATTAACTCTAAAAGCTTTGGTTAAACTTTGACGGATTTTATATTATAAGTATGAGATAAATTTTCATTTTCTCTCTTTATTTAGAGGACAGCCTTAATTTGCAAAAACACGTTTCTAAAAATAAATCAGCGGCAGTAGGTGGAACGGAAAAGTGGGTTCGAAAGGCAGTGGGGGATAAACGAAGAGGTTGCCTGGGAAGATTGGCAATTTTCACAAAATTAAGCGAATTGAATCGAATTATGTCAAGCCGAGTGACGTCAGCTTTGTAACTCGCTGAATTGGCGAGAAATGCGAGAGTCAGCTTTAGCATCGATACGACTTTAGGCGAGATAGTAGAGAATTGAAACAAATAGTCTATATACTGTCGTGTTGATTCTGTGACATTAAAAAGACATTAGCACCGACTTTTTTTACCCAGAAGGTGGGAAAATTCGATTTTTCACGTCCCTTTTGTAATTACTCTCGCGATCCTTCCACAACTCTATTCAGTTGATTATACTTTGAAACTTTATGCCCAAGGTATCGCCATTCGTGCATCAAACGTCATATTTCTTTTATAACGTTTTTCCGCTGACACACGCTTAATTCACATTGTTTTCTTTCTAAGTGCACGTACCTACATTATACACGTTGCAAAAATCGCGGTACTGTGAAAAGTATTACGTCAATTTATCCGCGGGAAATTAAAATAAATAGAATATAAACTGAAACGCATATTTAAAATACATCCAATATTCAATTAAATTAACCGTAATAAAAATGTCCACGTACTAAAATGAGTTTGATTTAATAAAGTTTGAATTTTTCAAGCCATTTAATTGTGTGTTATTTTATCAAATTCTCTTAATTAGGTTAATTAAATTTTCGCATTAAAAATTAAGTAAAACAAACCCAATTTCCCTGAAGTGTGGACATAGTCACATTTTTAATTAGACTTATGTTTGAACAAGCAATTACGAATGGGTGTTAAATTAAAAAAAAGAAAATAATAAAAAGGGGCTCCGACTGTGTAATCGAGGGGGGAGAAAATGACATTTAATCAACCCCTGGGATACGAAAAAATATGCCAGAGTTCACATAAGGCGTGGCACACTTCGGCCCATTATTACACGAACCACGAACACTAATAAGAGTCCACACGCACGTCATAATTTTCGGAGATGAAAGTGAATGGAGGTAATATACGTGTATTAAGTTATTCTTCGTACGACGTGCCTTTAATAAAGTGAGCTTTAAATAAATTCATTGAAGTGAAATAAACCAGAGCAAACCCGAAAATAAATAATGAATAACAGTCATTTTTCATTCTAATTAGCCCCATTATATAAAATGGCACAATCACATTCGAAAACTCACTCTATACATTTTCCGTGATTCAAATAACAAAAGAAAAGAGAAAAACTTGCGATAATATTCCAGTTTCTCGCTGAAGTGAGCACCGAGCAGTTTTTTCCAGAAAACGAGAACTCCGCTTTTTTATAGACATTTTAAGTGTTTGAAGAACGATAAAAAGTTTTTAAAGGGTACGATATCAAGAATGTAAACTTTTAAACAATGTTGAATTCTTTACATAGAACAATCTTGTAAGTATCCTTATTATATGCATATTTTTATTCACCAATTGTTAGTAAACTTTATTTACTAACAAATAGTAAATACTCATTATTGGAAAGGTGAAAAATACACGAAATAAATCTTTCGATAAAAAAATCCTGGTTTTCTTCAAGAAGTCAGGGCAATTTCTTATTCAAGGGTTTTCGACCGATGGGTTTTCACACGCGAAATACTCGTTTCCAGAAAGCCATTCGCTGAAGTAGCCCATTAACTTAGAATCACTAGACTTCCGTCCATAATAAAATGCGGGTTCAGAGAAAAGATATGTAAAGACATGGAAAAAGAATGCTGCCGAAAATAAAATCGAAGGCATACAATGGAAAATTAAGCAGGTCATTTCCTAGAATCACGACTTCTTTATACTTTATAATCTTTAAAAAGCGACCTATATAACATTGCAATATTGGTCAAAATCAAAATTTTGGTATTTCCTGCTTATTTTTTATTCGAATTTGAATTTTTTGTTTATTTTGACGATTCCTACATTGAAATTTTTGTTTAAAATCGTACATTACAAAAAGGTTTTTTCTGAATACAAAAATACTGAATTTGTTTAAAAAATATCAATTGTATATAAACAAATTATACTTTAATTCACCTAAATGAATTTAAAAAAAAAATTCAAACTCGAATAAAAAAACTGATAAGCAGAAAATTCCAAAATTGGACTGGTACCTTTTTTTCTGTATACACACGTATATAGTTAAAAATCCATAAAACATAAACTATTTCAATTCATAGTGCAAAATCAAATTTAAAAAAATAAATAAGAAATAAATAAATACATAAAAGCCAAAAAATTCAAGGGAAAAAAGGTTTTAAAAATACCTTCTCTCAATCTGGAGCATCGCAATTAGTAATTGACCGAAGCTCGAAATCGAACGCATCAATTTCATCCGTGTACCGGAACCGCGGAATATTTAATGACTCACAAATTGAGTTTCATTTTAGCGTGTTGTTGGGCTTTCAGTAGAAAAAGCTCGTCCGCGCCAGACTGCGAAGTATTCGAATTTCGAATTCTCCTCCATACCGATATTGAAAATTTAATGTGACATCCCTCAATTCAACTATCGTCATCCAACTCTCGATCATCGCTCAAATTACATCCAGGCATCGTTTTACACAATTCGCGACTCACCTGCTAAACATCTCAGCATCTTCCCAGTTCATCTGAAGCGACAGGTCTCCCACGCGGCAGCCCAGATTGCACAACTTTCCCGTTGACATTTCTTCTCGATTCTTCTTCAAAAATCTCTCCCTCCTTCAAAAAAGTAATCTTCCTCCACAAGTCCTAAATTCTTCATTCTAAATTCACGAAAAAACACTCCTTTCCATTTTACCCCAAAAAAAGCATAAGCAACACAATCCCGGAAGTAGTCGCGAAAACAGGTCCTCAAATTATTAAATTTCGAAAAACTCAAAAAACTGACACTGTCGCTGCATACACGCACTTTATTCCACCTTCTATGCATATTTTTAATTCTGTCTCTAAGTACATTTTCCATTTTCAAGACTTTATTTATTTTTATTTCTTTCGTTCTTTTATTCTCTTTAATTTACAGGTGAAAATTATTTCTTGATATTAGTGGGGATTTCGCAAATTAGTATTCATTCATTCATTTCTTTTTTGACTGATATATTCAAAATTTCCGAGAACATCTTTTCCTAGTCTAGTTTTAATATCTCCATCGCGAGAAGCGCGAAGCCGTGCCAGGACTCGGATGACCAAGTTGGGTCGGCAGTTTAAATGCAACTATGCTTCCTCGGGTTTGGGTTGAGCGCGCAGAGCCTAAGTCGGGGGCGTTCGTGAAAGTTCGTGTATATTCGGATCTCGTCGATATGCCCATAGACACTGTGTATATGTCTATGGATATGCCGTGCCATGCGATGCCGCGCTATGCTTCCCGGCGACGGTATTGCGGAGGGGGAAAGGGATAAGGAGGGTGGTGTGCAGAGGGGGGAATGTAATCTGGAGTGGGGGTCTGTGTGGTGGGGGTGGCGGGGGTGGTTGATGATGCGGGGTCTGAGTGGCAGACGCGTGACAGAGACGGTCATATGGCGCCCAGGATGTCTTACGTAACTGGTGTCTCGTAAGTACGCACATGCGCTCACAATCAGATCTCTTCAGCCTTTGTTATGAAAATTATAAAGAAAAAAAAAATATAATAATAAAAAAATTAATTTGTCACGTATGAAAATGTTTCTTTTATGAAAATCTGACGTCGACTTTTATACGCTTTATCAGTTTCAATCATCATTACGATTCGCACTTAATGCAGCTCACATTTCACAAACCATGCAAAATGAAGTCAATGCCGACCATAAGTAAGGAATTCTGTCGTACTTAAGCGTAAAGCGACTGCAATCGGCTCCTTGCGACGATAAAATGTTTTAGTTTGAGTGGGTCAAAGCGGAGAAGTTTAATTCTAATTAACATCGTAACATCAGCACGCTAATATGTCTGCACTTAAAAACAGTTCACTGTAGAAACTTCGTTTGTAAAACTTCACTATACAAATGCAATTACCACTATAATTCTCTGGGAAAGTTTACTGTACTTTACTGAAAGATTGTTAAATAATTTTAATTTTCTTTTTGTTCTAGTTAGTATGATGCAAAACGTATGGATCTACTTGTTCGTATTCGTAGTTTTAAGATCATTAGCATTTTCGATCTGATTAGCATCAGCCTGCCAAGAATTCCAATAATACATCTTGAATAATGCCCGTAACTGCCAATCATCTGATTAAGATTATACTACGCGCGCAGCCAAGAGCGAACGTCTTGTACTCTGTACATGAGTATAATAATCAATCGTGACAATGGAGTATCGCGACTGGCACAGAATACAATAATATTCATCTCAGAGATCAACACTCGCTTTGTGTATTACAGCATGTTTATTGCCTGGCATTCAAGTATTCCATAGACGAATTCAATAATTCAATTTAGTAGGAGAGAGACGGTTAATATGATGGTCTTAATAAAAACAGTTGAATAATAATGATTATAATAATAATAATGAGATTAACGACTCGTTTGCATAAAAATCTACTGAATTCTCCAGAAAATGCTTTGAATGCCCTTAAAATCGCCTAATCTTCCGAATCTTCCGAATTCAGATAGAATTTTTCTTGAAATTTTCTAAAGTCATGGCAATATCAACCCCTCAAATAATAATAATAATAATAATAACGTAATCTGAGCGCATGATGAAAGTAATTGTGTTTCCAGATAAATAATATCTGCTGGGACACAAAAGACCCAAAGAAATATTCTAGCACAATTTTGAAATTTCTTATGATTTCTGTAGATCCTGACACAAAGGAAATACCATCTGAGGCGATAAAAGTCAGAAACCCTCAAGTTTTCGTCATAAACTTCACGATTCTTGTGAGTAGCGGGATGCAGTATTCAGCACCTTGCAACATCATAATAATCCAGATTCATCTGACGCGCAAGAAGGATTGCGCTGGCATGGCAGTGCTCCTTTCTGACAATGAGAGGAAACGCGGTGCATTTCACAAGAAGTGGGACAAGGCAGATATATATCGTATTATATAGGAGTCGAGACGCCCGTTACGTTCAAAGCTGGCTGAAAGACACACACGAGACACGAGACATCACGGCACGTGACCGTTACAGTCACGCGTTTGCCCGAGTGGAACGCATAAAAGGGTCCAATCGATAACACCCTATCCCCAAGTCTCGAGGCATAAAAAAATTTTATCGTACACCCGCGGTACGCCAAGATAAGACGCCATGAATTGGTTTGGACGCTTTCCTTCCCTTCGTGTTACAGAGCGCGATAAGTTCGACTTCGAGTCTGCCAGCAGGATCCGATTTTGGATAAACCAGAACAAGCGAGAACACTGAACGGTTTTTACGATCTCTTTCCTTATCGCTCTTCAATTACTTTGTCTGTTTTCTCAGACATTTATTTCCTATTTAATTAGACTTTTTTATTAGATGAGTCGAACGGATCTATGTGATCACTTTTAAGGTATTAAAAAAAACAAAGGCGCTATGTGTCTATCTAACTTTTAATGATCTGACTTGTTTGATGAAGTAATTTACGACTTTCTGAATTAAGAGAAAAGGTTGAGAACTTTGAGCAACTCACCACTCGCTAGTCCCCCCCCCCCTCTCTCTTTCCCAACGCACTATAGCACAAGATTCGAAAGCAACCACGTATTTAGTTGGTCAAAGACCCAGAGCCAAAAGGACTTAATAAGCTACATTTCGTGATTCCGCGCTCATGTAGACGCTTGGTGACCCATAAAGCGCATATATATATATATATATATATATATATATAT
>UCOK01000006.1:0-148843 GCA_900474325.1 Synergus umbraculus | reverse complement strand
ATATATATATATATATACACACACACGTACATGATGATAGCGCGTTACAGGTACGACTCGTCCTCGAGCAGGCAACGGTCCATTTCCACAATCCTCCACTATTCTAGCTATCCCCTTCACCCCCTTCACCCCCTTCGCTTTCTCGTCCATAGTAGAACGCAATTCCCTATCATCCACCCGCGCTTTCCCTCCCTACTGTACTTTTCCTCTTTCGCCCCTTTAGGTGTCTCTTTCCTCTTGCGCTTCAACCATCCCGCCTTTTCCACCCCTTTTCAGGGGGTTTGATACATTCGCAATCGGTAATGTAGATATACATATAATTGTATATACCTATAGGCATCAATTTGTGTATAGGGCTCGTTTTCCCATAGCGGGAAGGAGCATCTAATTAAACTTCACTGACTTCAAGAGATTTCAAGAAAATTCAAATGAATTCACATGACTTCAAGTAAACATGTAATTAATACATATTCTGAATAAATTTATCTTTATAATCAGTCAGGGAACATTTTAAAATGTTTATCATTTTTAGAGTTATTCAAAATTTAAGAATATGTACTTAGAAATTTTGATTCTATGGACGTTGAAAAAAGGAATAATGGCAAAAAATACTGGAAAATATATTGCAATATTTTTAAATAGTGTTGTTTAAACAAAAGTTGATCAATCGTGAAATTTTCTTATATAATTAGTTTAAATTTATTATGTATTCAGGTAAACATTTGTATATTTGAGTAATTAGTCATTTATATTGTACATATAATTATACATTTCAAAGGGAAAATTCGCTACCACTGAAATGGAATAATACATATGAAAAAATTCAATTATTTTCCAATTTTGAAAGAAAAGTCTTTTCAATGTATTTCGATTCCCAGAAAAAAATATACAGATTCTTGTCTGCCTCGTGCTCAAAGAAAGTAAATACTTTACAGCGAAAGACTTTAACGATCACGTACGAAGACAAGAAATAGGAGACTCTCTTCTTATTAATGACTTTTGAGGGCTTCGAGGAATTATTTCATATTGTATAGAAAATGCTTATTAATTATAAAGGATATTAAGTTTTGCATAAGATACTTGAAGCATGTTTCAAAGACAATTTGGATGGTTTAAAACGCGAATATATTTATAGCAACAAAGCTTTATGGATACCATGACAATTAATTTCAAAAGAGGAAGTAATTTATACTTTGCATGTTTCATCATAGAATATTTCAATATTTTCTCTTCGTCTTATGGAAAAATGAACGTCTTTAAGATACTCCTGAAAATCGCCCACAGCGAAATATCTGACATCTCATCGATAATATTTATAGAATTTATATTAAACACTACAACGGGGCAAGAAACATTCCTCTCCTTTTCTATACACATTTCATTGAATTTTGTTTTACCGATGTGTAGAGTTTTATTACATATTAAAATAGAGAGAACAAAACTGATGGTTAAACTTATTCGCTATTAATTTTCTTAGCGAAAACTTTGAATTGAAATTCATTCCGAGTCAATCCGAAATTTTTTAAATCGTTCTCTTGAAATCGCTTAAAATTCTTTAAAATCTGTTACATTCTTTTTAAATCTCTGAAAATGCCTTTCAATTTCTGAAAAGCACTTAAAATTTGTTGAAATACTTCAGATTCATTCTGAATGTCTTGAAATCTCTTGAAAATCCTTGTTTTAAATCCTTTAGTAGTCTTTTTACCGGGAATTTCCTTCTTGAGAAAAAATGTTAGATTTTAAATGCTGGACAGACTGAAAACTTGTTTCAAGATCCAAGTTTTGAGAAGTATCTAAATCGGAAAAAAGTATTTGGCTGTAAAGTTTACACCCATATATGAGTGTGCCGTGAGAAAGAACAAAAGGCGTAAAGAAAGTTTGGCAATTGGCCGAAGTTTTCTGCTTAATAGGATCAATTTCTCGATAATGAAGTGTCCTTCCTCTTTGGATAACAAATAGTTCGTGAAGCGAGACAAGCAAGTAGCGTGAGAATCATGTTCAGACCGTTGTCTCTGAAAAATGTTTTTTAAGTCTTCCTTTAAAACGTCTTCGTGTTCTGTACTTATTTCGCGGTTATCTAAAAGAATTCCACCCAGACAAGAAATCGAAGGTATCGAAAAAAACTGCCCAATCGAAACTTATTTTACAAGGGAACCTTTCGAGGTGTCCGCCTCCGATTTAAAACAACCCTCAAAGTTCATCCCCAAAAATTAGATTTTCAATTTTATAACGGAAACTAAAAAACTAATCAGTGTAAAGCCTAAGTAGTTCGTTGTTTCATTAATTAGCACATTGAGAAGTGTATGATAAGATAATAATATAGATTCATAAAAAGGAAATGTTTGAATTTGAATTTCCCTGGAAATTTTCAGTTTACTTTCTTTTCTCGATGAGATTTTTCTGAATTTTTGAGACTGTGGAATTGAATTTATAAAATGACGGTATTATACATTCGAAGCAGTAGTGAAGCGTCTCAATGTTTAAGTTACTCGAAAGGTGCGAAATTTCGTTCAAAGAATGAAACTGTTCTCTACAGCATTATAACCCGGTGTGATCTGCTGGTACCTACTTTTGTAGGTACTTCTGTAACACACTGCAACGACGAGCATTCTTTGTAAATGTTGGCCCGTGCATGTAACGACTTTCCAATAATGGTTCAGCTGCGTCGTCCTACCATTGGCTACGATGTGGTTGCAAGAGTCGCACTACTGCTACGATATTCCCTCTCAACCTCTATAGTTTTGGTGCCATCATTTCTTTTTTTTTTCAACTTTTTCTGTACTTTGTATTGTTACCCGCTTCTCTTACGTTTTTGGCTAATATCAAAAGAACTATACAATTACAAAGATATTGCGGTCTTTAGGTACACAGCTCGAGTTTCTTATTATTGTTAGTAAGATAATATTGACTTTCTTATTAGATGCTTTTTCATAATATTGAAATACATGCATCAAACTAATTGAGTGCTTCAAGAATGATACCCTGGATAGTTGAAAATGCATCCAACTTTTTTATGATGATGCAACATTTAGTACACTAAAAGCGACTTGAGGTTTCTAGGAATTTTACAGATTTTGTTAAACTTGAAAAGTTTTCATGAAATTTTAAGGGTTTGATCGTCCTTGTTACTAATTGATTTAGTAACCTTTAACTAATATATAATATACAATTTCGCATTCACTATTTTAATTAGAAAGAAAAGATGAATGAAAATGTCCGCTCTGATTACGATAAATTATGTTATTTATGTTTTCCCCTCATTATGGATATTTAATAATTCCATTGCAAGGAGCACTTTTCATTCTACTTATTTATATACCTCAGGCATTACTTTTGACGATCAATCGATTTTAAAGGTACACGTCGAGGAGTTGCGATTGGAAGACGTTATAATGATCAACTCGTGGAAAATGTAAAATAGGAAAAAGGTTCTTGTCGCATACTTCGCTGAATTGTACTCGGACATCCTTTCTCTGTCTTATTCTCTCCTCAGATCACTCAAATACGTCGTCTGCTCTCTCCTCAAGAGAATTCTCTTATTTCTCTATAGAGTTTCTGGATGTGCTCTTGGTTTATAAAATCTTAGCTATATATATATAATCCGACCAATGACGCAAATACCATAGCATGAAGACTGAATTAAATAAGAATCTTATCGTTCGTGCAAACTGGAATAGATAAATAATAATTCAATATAATTATCTACGTGTATCCGATATAAAAAATGAGAATGTAATATGCATTGCAGGAAACATACGCAATTAATATTATTTAATTACAAAAAAGATATGTACAAAATTACTTGATTCCAATTTAAAATTCAACAATTTTAATAAGCAACATCTACTGGAGCACTTTTGAAAATTAATACAAAAATATTCTATAATTTAACGCTAATTAGTATAATCCGATCTGCATATGGTTGAGGAGTGGTACGAATTGTTTGTAAGAAATAGGTCAGCCTGAAAGATAACGAAAATTCAAGTCTTCCCTAAAGAACTTTTTCCGCGCTATTCACCGAGGTCAATTTAGTAGACATTTAGTAAAGCTATAGCAGCAGTCAGTATCGATTTCTACTTACTACCTTGTACGCTAAGGTGGCTATAAGGTATATACCTACTGTTAGACTCATCGCATCGCCTCGTGTTTCCTTCATGCAAGCTTTCCATCTTCAACGCACCTATATCTACCTTCAAATTCTTCAATGCTACTCAGAATATGTTTTTCTCCTTTAATTTTAGAACATAGACTCTTTTTCAAGTGCTTGCGCTTCCAAGGGCTTAAGTTTGAGAGCCTGAAACTTTTCAAGCTTCGAAATTTTAACTCTTCCAAGACTCGAATACCATAAGAGTCAGTTGCGTTCAAGTTGCAAACCTCATCCAAGTTTCGACAACATACAATCAAATCCATCAAAACTTTTAAGACTTTCAGTGTTACTCGAGCATAAACTCGAAATTCCTAAATTTCAGTATGCTCATGTATCTCATTTTGTTGCATTTTCAAGAGAAAGAATAATGATGCTGACATTTTAAGGCTAATCGCAAAAGCTTACTTCAACCGACTAAAGTAAATTGTTATGGAAGGACAAGTGGTCATTCCAAATTTGATTTGCCCCTTGAGAATATACTCAGGGACCGATCAATACTTAAACGGTCATTACGTACCTTCCCTATAAGTACACATATATGTATATTATATCTCGGACTCGAGTGAACTATTCACTGATGCGGTTAAATTGTTTTCAACCTATGAATTTCGAGAAAGTTAAACTAAATTAAAAAAAAATATTGCAATGACATTTTCTATTTGGATTAGAAAATGAAAGATATAGGATGATACAATGAGAATGTAAAAACTGCCTCTATAGGGGGTAGAAGTTTTGTGATGTTCACTCGTTAGAACTTTTTTGTATTCAGCAGACACTTGCAATAATTGATACATTTGCTGTCTCCCTATATATGGTTATTCGTGCTTGACCGCTCGGCCGTTTTTTGGATAAACAAAACTGTGGTCACCACAATGCTCAGCTGCAGTATTCAACAGCAGAGCTTAACCAGTGCCGACGTTGGTTACGTGGACACTAGCACGCCCCACGACTCTGTTGGTGGATACTACATATAGATTATTGATTAGGCAATAACTCAAGGACTAGTTGGGATGCATATTACCATCATACCAGGCTCTACGTTCCAACCATCGTGGGTACGCAGTAGTTATGCTAATTAAAGGTTTCCTCTCGAATGGTAAATAGAACTTGGAGACAAGAAGACAAATATACCTACACTCACTATTACTGACCACTAAACAATTTTCGAATCTTGTTTCAATCAGTTCTGAAGATGCATTTTTCTCGATTTTTCATACGGCGGTTCAGGTTGAATGAATTATCTGTTATAATTATTATCGCAGTTAGAAAGAAGAACTTGAAAAGAAACATCTTATGTTGGACTATATTAGAAAACTAGCGCAATATTAATAGGAATAGAAAAGATTGCAAGGACAATAATTAATAATATTCAAACATAAAACAAATAAGAAAATGTTCGAGTGCGTTAATTCTATATGGTATATTTCAATAATAACTTGTTTGCATCTCACAAATTTTAGAGAAATTAAAAAATTTGTCCATATTCATAATTAAATTGGTCCATAGAAAAATTTACTGAAAAACATAATACTGAAAAATCAGAAAATGTGGGGGGAGGGGAGCTAGTTTGAAAATAAGTGAACTTTGAAGATCTAACCGAATGTAGCGCGAAGGAAAACAAAAGAGAGTTGAAAAGGGTTGTGGAATAACCGCACGGAAAGGGGGAGGAGAGAGAAAAAGGGCAGAAGTAACAGAGGACGAAAGACCAAAAGGAGGTAGAGGAGATGGAACTGTATATAGTTGTAGAGCAGAGGAGGACATGGAGGGAAAGAGAGAAGGAGAGCACTCCCCCCCCTCTCTCTCACTCTCTCTCTCTCCCTCCCTCAACGACCACCCTCCATATCCACCCGCGAACTGAGGACAAAAATCAATATGAACGTGTAGCCATTTCTCTTTAATCTGCCGCGTATACTGACTACGAACCGAAGAGAGAACCGCAACAAACGACATGGAATCAGACTGACCACTGCTCTTTGGTTCTGTTACATCCGACACTCGAAGACAGATTAGTGACCTTAACAAGGGACCAGATCACTAAATTCATAGGTGCTCAAAGCTTCTGTAAAATGCAAATAGTACCATTCCCAAGCGAGATTGCCTCGAGAGAAGAAAAGAACGAGGACAACTGAAAAATTGTGCCATTCCCCCGATTCGAAATTGGACCGTTTTGCCGAGCAATGGACTGCTTTGATTTGCCGAAATCTCTTTCGATTAGAAAGGCGCGAGGTTTTTCACGAGAGAGAATTCCACCGGTGATATTCAATATACATAAAAGAAGAGTAACATTGTAAAAAATTATAGAAAGTATAATATGTATTTTGAAATCCTGGTTTGTTATTATTATATATCTCGCCGGATAGAAATTGTACTACACGACCCAAGACGAGTTCTAACTAGTTTGTCCCACTTTTATTAAACTTAAAATGTCTTGAAATCTCTTGAAAATCCTGAAAATCCCGTAATTACTTAGATGATTAATTTGAAATCTCTTGAAAGTCCTTCAAATATTTTTAACGAATGCAAAGTCATTTTAATATAAATTCAAGAGATTTATTAAATATATTTAAGTACCCTAATTAAATTAAATTTTCTGAAATTTTGAACCCCTGCAAACTCTTAGAAACCCAAGAAAAATATCTTAAAATATTTATTTCTAAACTTTTAAAGTTGTGAATTTGTATTATTTTTAATGAGACAAGTTTATAGCTTATGTATGTTCAGTCTTTATTATTTTTAAATTGAGTTAGCTGAATTTTATTTGTTTGTTGAAGGTTTTCGAATTGGAAATACATTTAGTACTTTTTATGTTCTACTTTTTCCGTTCTAAAATTGAAGGGCTTGTAAAAGTAAAATCTTTTTCCATTGATCGCTTTTAATAATTGGGAAAATGAAACTATTCATAACAGAAATGTTTTAAATTTCATTCTCCTCGTATTGTAAAATATTTTTTTAAAACCTTTCAGGTACCTAAACGAATGACATTTACGAGTCGAAACCCAACCATAATTCAATTTCTCTTTCTAGGAATAAGATCAGGTCGATCATATTATAACATATATGGTGTTACAAAATGTCTCGAAAATATGACATTCATTGTTTTTGCAAATCTAATTGGCCTTTGAATGACTTGAAGTTGTAAGAATTAAGGAATACACAATAATCAAATAAAATTTGATAATTGTCATTTAAGGTTTTATCCCAAAGAAATAATTCCTCTGTTGTCGATGGGGGCGAGTTCACTTGCATTGAATCTATATCCGCGGGTCATAGAAGTATCGATCACGCTCGCCGTCCCGAGTTTTTCATTTTCCTTTTTTTATTTTTTTTTTTCATTTAACCTCTTTGACCCTTGATTCGTTCGGCGCTGGTTCCTCTTCTTCGAGTGCCATCGACAATAATTCACAGGACGTCATAAAAATTTACGAAATACGATGAATCTACCCTAAAATTGTTTAAGCTACGTGCTAATTACTTGAAGATATTATCCTTGTAATATTCTATAAGACTTTCTTATTTTTCCGAACGTAGAAAAGATATTAAACTTCTTATTTTGTATGAAAATGAGAAAATATATAAAGAAGATAAAAAATTCTATTAAGAGAGAATCCTTTGATGAAAAAGATGACATATTCATTCTGAAGTTGATTAATATTTTTATTGGAAATCAGAATAAAAAAGGCATACTTTGAAATTTCTTTTTGCAATAAAATCAATAAAACTGGCAATTTTCCTACTCGCATTGAGAGATGCACAGGAACGATGCTCGTTTTCATTAAAACGAAGGATAGACTCGATTTTTTTTACAATGTAACCGTATGTCGTTTATTGTCAGTCGTAATTTTGTACTTCAGTTTTAGCGCCGCCGCAAACGTAAATTTCATGACAGAAAAGTTTTTTTTTCAAAACCTAATTAAGGTATGATTTTGCAAAGCGACAAAATTAAAATTTAAAGAGATTCAAGAGGTGTGTGATACTACATCAGATAAGATGACGTGCATGCTTAATACAAATCCACGCAGGGTTTTCCTGTTTACGTTTGTTTCCGGTTTCGATTACCTTCGCTTCAACGATATGTCGTTATTAAATTACCTGTAATGCTACACCTACCTACCGCCTGTATACAAAAATAACGATCCGATTATTTGAGTTTAGTTTAGCGTACTGGGAAAGGATGAACATTAAAAAAGCAAAGTCATAATCTCATTATACATATAAGAATTAGTGATGAAATAAAACTGCAGATTTCAAGTAAAATGCAAATTAATTCAATTCAACGTCATTCATCTCGAATCTACATTCATTTCTTCCCAAATGAAAGAAATGGATTAGTTCATCAAATTATTTCTATTAAAGGAAATATTGTTTTTTAATAATATTATTTTAAGACATTTTAAAAGTGCTTGTGAATTTCAGAGATTTAAATATATTTAAAGTGATCCTTTAAATCTCTTAATTCATTAGAATCATCTGAAATTCTTTGTTATCTCTTCAAATTTTTTTAAATCCTTACAAAAGTCTTTTTACACCGTAAAGTTCCTTGAAATCTCTATAAATCTCGTTGAATACTTTAATAATAACAAATAAACAGGTTTAAAACAACAACATATATATATGTGAGATTTTCGAGACATTTCGGTACACCACTTTTTTACGATACAGGATGTTAAATTATTATGTAAGAATTAAAGCTGATTTTTCAAAATATTCATCACAATTACTGTCTTAAGAATTTTTATGAAAGTCTAGTTAGGACCTGATCCGCGAACAGACTTAAATTTCATTCCCCGGGAAAATTAGTCAGTTCGATATTAAAACAAAGGAAAAACGCGATAAGAAATGTATATAAAATGAAAAAAAAGAAAAAAAGATGAGATAGATGGAAAAAGAGGGATAGAGCAATGGAGCTCGGTTTGGGAACTTAGAGGTTCGTTTTCCAGGGCGAGTCGCCGGCCGATAAATGAAAAATGTGTAATTTTTATTAATTGAACCTTTAATAATTTTTGCGTAACGACGTCCCTGGGAATCGTGGTACCCTCAGGAACACCGGTGGCTGTTTCTGGAATGGGAGGGTGGCTTTGGAACGCAGCGCACCGTTGCACTGGCCCATGCCTATACATATAGCCGCACCTTCACACACATAATGTACCTTACATACACGTACACATGATTAAAATGAACATGCTCTTACGGAAACTCGTGTGACTTTGCACATGAGGCTCACATGCACATATATGCACATGCGGCACATGCCTATAGGTTTATATATCGACGTTTATTTTTAATATTGAGGTATATACGCGACGACTATAGCGAGCTAGACAAAGACAAGGTTGAGGCAAAGGAAGACCCAAGAGACCCTCTGAGGGAAAAATCTTTTTAAAAAAAATCTTTAACTTTAAAAATAACGTTATTTTTGAAATTTTTGGAAATCATTCGAAATTACTTGAATTCTATTAAATTATTTTGAAATTACTTATCTATATGATCTTTTTAAGTCTCGTGAAATATTTAAAACTCCCATAAAATTTTTTGCAATCTATCAAAATCAAAATCACTTTAGAATCCTTCAAAATTTTTTTAAATCGCTTGAAGTTCCTAAAAATTACTGGATTTCTACATTGCATGAAATTTATTGTATGAGATTTACAAAAGTCTTGAAAAATGTTTTCAAAGAATTGAATGCAGCCATCAATCGCGAGAATAATTGTGATTGCAGTAAATTTTTGGGAGGGGTAGGTCTACTCAATATTAATTGCAGAATTTCAACGAGCTATAACAATAACCCTCTGGAAAGGATGAGATCGATAATGGCGTTACAAGAACGCATTGTATTATTAATAAAATATTGCATAACCTTTTATAAAAAGCGGCTCGGGTGCAAGTGAGTAGGATGAGTCGGTGAAGGGATTGGGGTTGGGGTTGGGGTATATGGCTGCCTTGTATATAAACCACAGATACGCGCGACCGAAGCGAGGGAGTTCTACTCTACTGTGCCTCACGATACATGCAGTATATCTAAACCAAACTGATGGAATGCCAAAACTTTTTTGTAATTAAATTTTTTTTTCGACTATGAGAGAGCCAATGTTACGTGAATTATTATCCTCAATCCTCTAACCATATACCGCACAGCTTACGATATTATTGGACTCAAAATGTTCAATCACCCCCTTCCCTCATTCTTCAACTTACACGATGTTTTTCATTTATCTGTGATGGTCTCACTGTAAATATTTTCGTTTATGTATGATGAAGCTTTTTTCCCTCTTAAAAGAGGAACTAAATGTAAATGATATTTTGCATAACAAGATTATTTATTATTTTCTTCATTATTTCTTTTCTTTTACACTTCTTACCAGCAGCTTACACGCGTTAGACGAATATTTTTTAGAGACGAGAGAGGAAATTTGTTTGATATAAATATTATGAAAAGTGTTATGCATTAATTAAAAAATGTGAAATATGGCATTTTAATTCAGCTTTATTTGGTATAATTTTTGCGGATTTATGGAGGCGGCGTTCTTTCATTTTCGATTAATCACGAAGCGGTTGACGTGTCGCGGTCATTCATCAAATTGTGAAATTTTGAAATCTGCAACAGCACAGTAAACTGAAAGCTTAGTTCGATGCGTACGTTGCTCGCCAGTCGAGATGCTCTAGTTTGAAACGAAGAGCGGAAAACCCTCGACAGGACACCCTGCTACACCTAACCCCTCGCACCTATACTTATACAACTTTACTCGTTCATTCGTTCGTTTGCTGGCACACATTTGTGTCCACACACTCACACACTTTCCCCCCCTGTCTGCACAGTTTTATTCGCATAATTAGATACTCATCAATCCTAGCGGCATAGCGAATTCCCTCGCTGTCCACGAGAGACATTTTTTTCACATTATTAAATAATTAGAGCGTTTCCCACGAGGGAGAAAGAATTATGTATTTAGGAAATTCGGAGAATAATTAACATTTAAGAGAATGAAAAATAGGGGACCTAATTTTTAAAATAGCGCAAAATTCATAAATTTTATTTGATCAACTACACTCAACTCTCCCAATATTAATCTCTCTGCAGTGAGCGTATAATAACGCAGTAATAACACTATTATTTTTGTATTATGAAAGCATGTTTTAATAGATGTCAATTTTTTTCTCTAAGATTTTTGACAATTTTGAATTGAGAGAACTGTCAAGTTGAGTAAAAATACGAATTTAGTAGGTCAAGGAATTCGTAATGCAGAAAATGTTCCGCATATCTCACGTTTTCAAAGTCGTCTCATTTCCCTAAAACATACATCTTTGATCGATTGATCGTGCAAAATGCCTATCTCTCCTCTCTATACTTAGCTTTTCCTGCGAAAGCGGTTCTCTCCTACGAATGTCAAATCAAACATGATGTGACGGTTAAGCATAAAGTTTAAAAGATATACATAATAAAATATGAAGAATTTTACGTATGCTCTTACTGTATACATATACATATGTTTTATGGTACAATAATAAGGAATTGAAAATATTTTTATCATAACAGAAG
This sequence comes from Synergus umbraculus, assembly GCA_900474325.1. NCBI lineage: Eukaryota > Metazoa > Arthropoda > Insecta > Hymenoptera > Cynipidae > Synergus > Synergus umbraculus. The sequence goes on along the minus strand of UCOK01000006.1, from coordinate 137,162 downwards.
CTATCACTCGACTCTCCTGCAATATTAACGAAATTCAAATCCGGAAATCCGAAAGCAATAATTCCTTTTTTTTTATTTGCAAATATTAAATATGTAGTAAGCAGAGTTTTCTCTAAAATCAATTGAACCTCAGAAAAATGTCAAAGCGAAAGATTTGATTTTAGATGAATAATGAGAGAGTATCTATGAACGAAAAGTACGAAGCCAATATATATTTGAAATTCTGGAAGAAAGGGAATCACAGCGGGTAAAATGCGCAGCAGCCAATAAGGATTATAATTACGGAAAATCCGGTCACTCGTACCGCACACAACTGTAGTTCGGCTGCTTTCACGTAAAACTCGGGTTTGGATTAGCTTCCTAGCCTCTCAGCGGATATAAAATATACACGTAGGTAGATATCCTGACTAGCTTGAGTATTGCCTTTCTATTGGTTCTCTCTATTTGTATATGTGTGCTCACCGACAAGCCAGGACAGCAAGGTATTATGTTTATATGCATATTGAGCCTGCAACTCTCTTGTACTCGGGCTCCGCATTTTCCAATATTCGAACCAAACTCCTCCTCACCGAAAGCTTCGACCTCGAACCGTCATATTTGGACAAAAATCGAACGGACGAGCGAGCGCATACCTAAACGGTACCTCTCCAACATTTATTATAAGCTTTAGCCGCTGGAAGTATTATTTTTTCCCCCAGCGCCGTGGACTTTGCCTTTTATTTCATGACCGAACTCGTTTCGGCTTCCTATGCTTCCACGGATCGATAGACAGGTATCTCACGGATGTTTCCGTTTTTTTTTCTTTTTTTTTTTTTTAAGTCTACCAAAGTCACGTGATCGCGATTTTCGACCGCCTTCGATATCGGATTGAGAAATTCTGGCCGCTGCCAAAAATTCACTATTTTACGCTAAAATCCAGACAGGCTCGCTCATTTCACGTTTCACAGAATATACATATGTATATATATATATATATATATGGCGTGTCCGAAATAAAGAATAATCTACACACTCTTACCGCGTATATTTATTCGCGCGCCAATTTGATGCTTATGTCGCGGTTAGCAAGCTACTTCACCGAAAAACTTTCTGACATCCCATGAAATCTCGTTCCTTCTCTTAAAATTTCGTGAATACCTTTAAAATTCTTTAAAATTATTTAATAACCCTTAGAATATCATTAATTCTCTTTAAATATGTGAATTCAAAAAATATTGTGAATTTATACGTATGTTTCCTAACATCGAAAAAAAATCATATAAAATTTCTTGAATACCGAAGATATTTACCTGCTGACTGGATTTATGATTCATTAATTTAGCTTCCGATAATCCGAATTCCACTGAGGGAACAATTTTTCAATTATTCTCCTCCAAATAAAAATCGTAGCCCACAAAAAGTATATTTCTACCTATGAATATGAAATTCGATTAACGAACCGAGTGGTTTCGTTATTCGGATCTCCCTTTAGCGGAGACCCGATGGTATTTAGCAATTTATAACGAAGTCAGCGACTGTCTCCTCGTAAAGAGAAACGCGAAGGGTTTACAAAAGTTCATTTCGTCATTACATAGTACGAATTGGAACAGAAATATGTTATTGGTTCGCTCTTCCTTTGCATCGGCAGGCCCAATAAACGTTGAGGACAGATAAACCAATCGTCAAAAACTCGGTTCTATCGATATCAAATGGCTAACTTTTGACTTCAGCCTTTAATACCCTATCAAGGACCTGTGACGTATCCTTGTCTTCAACAACCATTCCTCTCAACTTTTTTAATCTTTTTAAACCCTGCATAGCGAACATTTCGAGATTTAACATTTTTTTCGTGCAAAATGTGAATCTAAATTCACTAAACCATTTAATGAAATAATCGAGTCACTTATATAGAAAAGTCACAAATTTACGATTTTAAAAATCAAATAAAAAGTGATTTTTTCTATTTGCGAAGAAAATGTGACTCCGGGCGGACAGCTTGTCTTTGAAAGTTATCTTTATAACTTGATATTATGTAAATCCGATTTAAATTCACCAGATTGAATTAAGTATTTGATGATTCTATTGCGGAAGTTATTTCTAAAGTACTTCATCTCGCATCGGCATCAATCTCGCATTCACATTACCAATATGCAGTTTCTAAATTAAGTAACACTATTCAATTAATACAGGCTTTTTCACTGAATTCATATAGATATATCTGTGAAAATATCGACATTTGCAATGTGTTTCTGATCATTTTAATATAATATTAATGAGCACTTGGACACTTTAATCGAACATGTTGTAAGCACTTATAACCACTGCATATAGAATGAATAATAATAAGTAATTAGCTTGAACTGATCGACAAGAGTCAATTCACGTTTTCAATTCTGTAGACGAATTTGGTGCGGATCCTTCAATTCCATTTTAACCCTTTTCAGATCTTCGATGTGCATTAAGAATTTGCGCAAAAACAATCAAAAAGAATGGAACTGTGATGATGTAAAAAAGAATGATTTCGTCCTCGAAAGAGTTCATATACAATATAATATATACATATAATGCAAATAACATAATGCAAATCAAAATATAAAATTCAAAATTTCATCTCTACTATGACCGATCAATTGATATACCTTTACCTTTCACTTTAGCTTTCATCAATCATAAGTTCCATACGATTACAACTGAAAAATAAATAGTGCTCATTGAAATCACAATGTTTTTCGTTATGAAAATAAGTTTAACTTGGAGCGTTTCTAATCATCGGGAGTATAAGAATGCATATGAAAATTATGCAGTAAAATTATGTATGTAGAATCGTGTCGATTTCTGGGAATCTAAGAATCGAAGAATTTATAGAGGAAAATTTTTAAGAGTCGAAGTGTTCCGCATGATTGATTGGCAACGCTCTAGATTAGGATTTCAAATAAGCAGCTACCAAGAGAACGAGTCCAGAAACTGCCTGACTTTATCGACTTCTTCAGTAATAGAAGCGTTATCTTATTCATAAAATGATGAATATAACAAGATTGGCATTAATAGAATCGCAAGTTCGTTTCGGTACTCAAAGCGGACTGCAGAGAACCAGGACGAATAGAAACTTCATGATCTCTGCTCGTGCCTTTCTTGACATTTATGACTGAGCGCGGAATTGGCACTTAAAAGAATAAACTGTTTTAAAGAATAAAAGCAGGTTTCAAATAATAAAAGGTTTCAGATAATAAAAGGTTTTAAATAATAAAAGATTTTAAAAGAGTTTGCATCTGTTTTCGCTTGCTGTCGATTTTAAATACGTATGTATATTATTTCCTGTACGCCTTCATTTTGAAACCGAAACGAAGCGAAAACGATCAAGAAGCCCCAAATGCGAATCTCGTACTTTTGGAGACGATACCATCTCATTATATATTATGTCATAATACCCTGTTGATTTCGTTTCGAATTTAGAGTGGACTCTATTCGTAGTTGGCACCCGGGTAAGAGAGGTAATCAGGGTCTAAAACAGGCCCTGCAATCACCAACGTTTCGATATCGCCATTATACTTTTCCTCCTACTTTCTTTTGTTCGTAGCCCTTTTTGCAGAATTCCTACGTTGTATTTCATATTGGCACGTATGTCCCCTTTCTTAATGAACAATCATGATGAAAGAAATCTAGTCGTGCTGCCTGAGATCAGTCCTAAAATGCCTTAAAATCAAATAAGATCTCTTAAAATATTATACCTGTAAAATTTCTTGAAATTCCATAATCAGTTAAAGTCCCGGGCAGCGTCGGGTTAATTTCTTCTAGTAGCAAACAAATATAAATCAATTAGCAAGTCAAACTTAAAAAGACACATTAAAAATACACACATTGCGAAATAACTCTTTAAAATATGACTGAAAAAACTCTGATTCAACACATTTAACTGCAACCGCCAAACGATTTCATGATTCGGTTCTAATATGAATTACAAGCTGCAAATCCATAATTACCTAGCATTACTAAACTGAACCATTAATTTGAATGTGCGTGATCTGCATTAAAATCGTTCTTTCATCATGATTAGATTCTCTACGTGCCAACATGTGACGAATACATTTTCTAAGATTGTTCGGCAAATCCCAGAAGCTTCTCTCGAAAAAACAAATCATAATTTAACAAAATGATCGACTTAACCGTAACATAATCCAGAATTTCGAGAAGAGCTTTAGGGAATACAGATCCTAGAACTGTTCCAGGCTGACTGTATAGTTTTATCAGTAATTGATAAAAGAAACATAATGAAAAATGACGAGGAAGTAAGAAAGTAGAGATGGAAGCAGGGGCTCGTCAAAAAAAAAAAAAAAAAAATACTCCCTAGAACCCCACCAGTCGACGGTGACCCAAGTTTCTCGAAGGCCGTCGGTTGTTGAACCTTCCAATGTGTTTTGCATTGCAGACTGCCAGATGCGCAATGTTAACGTGAGATCAGTCAACTCTAAAAGAAGGAAAACACCCTCCTCTTCCTGCTTGTGAGTCTCTCAGTTTCGGTGTTCGTAATAATTCCACCTTTACTACCAATAATATTGTTGTAATACATACCGAGATATGACGTATTGTTAAACCCGACCTCTATCTGTTATACTTGCCGGTTAACTTGCCTTTGCATCTCGTCACGGTCCGTTTTTCGTTAATTCTTGATTGTTAATAGTTGAATTAATGAATTAATTAATTGACTGATGGATGGATCGATCGACTCTCGTGCACATATACATTACCTATTGTATTTTCTTCTATTTCTTCTTTTTTTTCGTTTCCCTTTATAACTGGTATCGTTGTATACGTCTAAGCGTAGCCTTTTCAACTCTATATGCGGTTAACTGCTCTGCTGATGCTGCTGTTGCTGCTGCTGCTGCTCCTGCTGCTGCTGCGTTCTTTTATTTGCGCTCTCCTCCGGTCCCAAGTACGTCCCGATGACGCCGGTCTAGCAGATCTGATCATTAAATTTGCCATCAATATTTTGAATAATAATCCTTGTAATTTATACAAACTAAATAGAAACTCAATATACAATATACTGCAAAACAGATCCGAGAGACTTTGAATTAGTCACATCAGAGGGACGCGATCTCTTATATTTTTATGGCATTTTGTCATTTATTTAAATCTTGGATAGAGTTCATTATTCTCTTAACTGACTATTTTCCAACTTGCAGAATTAATTTATGTGAGACGTGGATATAATTGAACTAAGATTGATCGATTGATTTAGCTATTAATTATTCGTATTTCATTCACTATAATTGCGAGGTTCAATCACCTAAGAATTTTCAAATGCACAGATAGTGCAGATAAGAATATGAGAGTTAGAAGATTTAATATTGCTGTAAATTTTAATTACAACTTTACATATGATTTTAGACCAACTTTTTCGAAGAACTGATCAGAACTGCAGACTTGAGTCAAGTTATAGTATTAAAATGCAAAATGTCTCTACCCCTAAATTTTTCTTATTGGTTATTTTTCTTAAGTGATTTTTGGATGTTATAAACGACGGTCGTGCGCAACTAAAAAAAATCTCCTTGAGTAGTTTTCCTTATTCTTTAGGCAGTTTTGTACACGTTTCATTTTTTTGTCATGCATTCTGACGGGAAAAACGATTCGTTGGATTAATTACGTTATATTTATTTTATTGATCGATGTCGGGTAGGCAATTATTAAGAACTTGCAAATACACAACGATTCATTTTTCTCATATAGAGAGTTAGATTATGCAAATGATTTTCGATACTTTTCAAAGAAAGGAGACGCGATTTTGTTGAGTTATTTTCTACTATTGTCGTTCCTCAATTCACGAATTTGCAAATTTAGATTGTATCTAAAAAAAACAGACCCTAAGGGATTTGGAGGAATGTTTTGGAAGGAATTTTGGTAAGGAATCCATAAGCTTCGATTTTCAGCAGTTAGAATCTCAGTAATTCGGTACAGTGTTTATTGCAGTCAGTCGAAATGTAATGCAGACGTACGCTGTGGAATATTTCGACATTTACTAATAATAACAATAATAAATTGAAGATGAAGCATCAGTCGTGGTCGAAAGGGTTGATGTTGCGCGATTGTAGGCCTCGATCGCAGGACATCTTCATTCGATACACGACTATGCAGATATCTTGAAATTTAAAGAAACTATGAAAAAATGAATCACAAAGAACTTTTTAAAATGCATAATTAGTCTGCCATCAAAAGCTCTTATTTTCCATTACGGATGTTGAAATAATTTGGTCGAGATACAGATAAATTATTCCACAATCCATAATGGTGGGTTGCTAACTGACCCACTTTCTAAGGGAGACGAACTGCAGAAAATCGATGACATGGTTGTTTGAAACGAGGTATCGGATTACAAGTTTCTGAAGTCGGAAAGAAATCAAGACGTTGGATCTGCTGCGGATTCGTTCGAAATGCTGGTTCTAAATCATCAAATCCAATGAATTTCAGCATTGATGAAATTCTCTTGATTTCAAATTATAATTTCAAGTCCAAAGCTATATTAATCAATTTAAACGAATGGACTAAGAACGAGCAAGCCATCTAAGCTCGAATGAAAATGGATATTTAAATGAAACGATTTATGCCTAAACGAACTTGTAAGCAGATCCAGTCAAGTTGTTTTTTTTCTTTTTTTTTTCTCGTTGATTTTAGAAACGTGGATTAGGAACGACATTCGGGCGATAAAACGAGTTGTACATATTTGCGTTGTGTTCTTTATCCTGATTTAGCTGTACGTCAATCAGTTCGAAAAAGGCAAACCAAAATATCCCATGCACGTTCCTTGTACCCGTAGGAAACGTATGCATATATTATATAAATATATATGTATACATATATGCAAATATACATACATATATATATGTAATACATTATGGTGTCTTTTCACTCGCATACATATCCTTTGCTGCTGCTTCTTATACGTAATAAGCTTTAGATCAACCAGAAATTATCAAACAACATGCAAAGAAACTTATACAAGCTCAAAACAAGTGACACTTACGGGGGCATTTTATTGAGAAGCTGCTCGAGTCGCTCTTTCAGAGAAGAGTCTAACAAAGAAAAATTAATTCTAGGTAAAATTTGCGAAATTCGTTGAAAAGAGGACGGTAATAATGGTCAGAGCTGGACTAAAAACAACAGAATTTTGGTGCGCAGCTGGAGAAATAAGAACTTGTAGTGCCCAGCTCTGAACACGAAATAAAGGAAAAATTGGCTATCGTATTGTTGTAGAGCATAAGTGTAGATGTGTTTTTTTTTATCGATTACACATCGGGTTAGAGCACTCTTTCCACTTTCTCTTTATATCTCTATGACGCTGCGCTTCGACTAGGTCCGTCATTGTCAAAGACATTGCAATGTTCATACTGAGGGTATAATAATGCGCAACTTACTCCGGACCGTCTTACTACTAAGTAGACACACTCTAAATTCGAAACTAGCGAATCAGATCACGCCGGGGACAAACAATTTTCGTAACGAAGCGAAAATTCTTGTCATTTTGCTTTCACCAGATCACCAGATGTGGGTGGTATTCTGGTAGGTATGTCTCCTTCCTGCAGCCATTGGTTTTTTTTTTATTATTTTCAAGGTCTATTAACTTTATGCGTCCCAGGTACATCACCTACTATGTATACCAACCCCATAAACCCACCACCCCTCGACTCCAGAATACGACCTACCCTCTGGGGCCATATAGGCAAGGGGTTGCTCGTTTGTTTTTTAGAGTGTAGCCTGTCTTCCACATGATGATGATTATGTTGATAATAATGATAATACTAACACTAAGGATGTTGATGCGATAACAATGACGATGAATAATTGTTTCTGCATCCGTGAATTGATAAGTGTTTCTACTTTTTTCAATTATTTCACTTATGAACTTTTAATGCACATATGATTAGGACGATTAATATTCTGATCAAAAAATATAATTTTTGAAAGTTACTCGTTTCTTGACCTTTTCAAGAGAAAGAGAGTGGCTTCTGAAAGTAAATCTTATGAAATGAAGCACTATAATTATCAGAAAAAGTTACAAGTATTTTAATTTTGCATGTGGAAGACAGAGTTATGATGACATGTGTCGCTGATGTATTTCAAGTCTTCCGAGAACTATACATTATTCAATCAATTATGCTTCCCCACGATTAATTGTTTAAAATAACCATATCAAATTTATAGAGACAAAATCATAAAATCAATCTTTTTGCGATCGACTGTAAAATTAATGAAGTCGATCTATATCAGGAGTTATTTATGCAGAAGCCGATAACAGGATTACGTGGTATTAATTCTGGGATACCTTGCGGATCATTAAGAATGATCATTGTTAATTACGACGACGATTCTGTGCTTCTCGTTGTGTATTCATGACATAGAATGTGTCCCGCGATTAAATGCGAAGTTGGGAAGAGGTATATCGTAAATTTGCAGTCAGTATATTTCCGAAAGATGATTAGAGATTGATGAGTTTTTGAAAGCCATGGTAATTTGGACCCTTGAAATACATTGGCGACAAAGTTACCGGATTTCCCTTTGTCTAAATGACCAAAGGTTTTAATTTTAAGGGAGGATGCTGGGACTTAGTGTGAGAGATAAAAGCAAAAAGAGGGGGATGGCACGGTCGGTCGGTCATTGTAAGAAGAGATCATTTCTCAATAAAACGCCACCGGGCTAGTAGTTGCATGGCCAACATACTGAAGATGACCCTAGATCAAGATCTTCTCAATATTTTACGTCTTCGCGTCAGTTGTCACAAAGGTTGTTGCTCAAGGCGTTGCTTGCTTGACTAACTGACAGTTCGTCAATTTCTACGACTCAAGACTCAGACAACTCTTCAACATCAACAATCCCTTGCAAATTCCAATTTCTATTTTGAGAGAATGTTATTTGTAGAAAATTAATGTTAAATTAAGTAAACTGATTTCGAGAGTCGATTAAAGCGCGGCGGGTTGGCTTTGTGAGAACGACTCGAAGACGTAATGGGGGAATTTGATAAATAATCATGCTAAATATTCGCGAGAGAATCTAGCAAAAGTTGAGAGATTTTCCGAGAAATGCAAGCTTCGTTTGCACGAAATCGCCAATTTTTGGCCCAAACGGTGTCAAATCCACGTGAGCATCTTGTTACGATCAGTTCCCTACCAGACACTTTTGTATCCTAAGCATAGATCCATTGTTACTATAATAATATCTATTTTTGTAGTTTATTGAGCAGAGGTCCTGTTTCAGCTATAGAGACCCGTATTAGTTAACCCTTGCCATATAGATTCTATACCCCTCGTCTAATTAAGCATGAATATCGACACTTATCAACTCCAACATACTCTCAGAAGCACCAACACCACAAAAAAATATATATATGGGTTATCGATATTTGTTCAATATTTATTAAGAATTGTATTAATCTATTCACTTATTACTGTGAGTATATTATTGGTAGGGTAAAAAATATGAATGGTGACACATTCCACCGACATTCTATACATTTATAAACATGCCCTTTACTGTATTATATTACTTGTATATAATATAATGTTTCTCTAAATGTGTAATATTTTTCAAGAGAGCTGAAGATGGAATTAAGGTGAATTTTTCATGTGTCTATTTATTTAAAATATATCAATCCGATTTGATGCTATTCAGTGGTGATGGAAAATGTATATGGTGCATAATAATTATTAGAATTAATCACTCTCAGGGCCCGTCTTGAATCTATATGTATATAAGATACAGTTTTTATAGTTAATTACAATTATAAAAAAAGTTCCCGTAAATAAAAAAATAAAAATATCAGTCCCCGGCGTAAATCGCATGTGGTGGTTCTAGAACAATTTCATTGATGTTATATTAATCTATATATAATAATATGTTGGTTGTTGTTGAAAGTTTGTTCCAGCGCTCTAACCCACACTGACAGTGGGAGCTATATTTCAGATTTTGAAGAAAAATTATCCTTCTTTCACGGATATGAATTTCAATTCACTTCATCATATTATAAAGAGATTGATATTAAATTTTAATTTTTTTAAAACCCTAAATAGTAGATATATTATGTTTGGTTAACTACTGTTCCATTGATTACTTTATAAATGAAACTTGTGAAGTTTAAAAAAAATGTAGAAGAGCTGTAGTTCTCGACACACGCCAGTAGTCAAAACCTTTCTGGGTCAGACAATAGTACAAAGTGAATATAGCAGTTCGTTGAAAGATTAAGTATATCAGTATTTGCCCTATAGATATATTTAATTCTCCTTGATAACAATATTTGACTAATAATTTTTATTTATCTCACATTTGCGGTGACCTAATTAGAAAAGTGACATTTTGTTTAACTTTTGTAATCCTCTTAAAAATATTTGCAATAACTAGCACTTTTCTTAAATTGCTTTAAATATTGACAATTCTTTTAAAGTTTAAATCGTTTAAATATCGATATTTTCAAACTTCAAATTTCAATGTGTGTTTTAAAACATTAATAACTTCCAAAATAATTATCGTATTTAAAAGTAGTTTGCTGTCAAAAAGTATAAATTCAAGCTGTTTTACTTTGAATGAAGATTTTCTCTGAAAATGCTAAACATAAAAAAGTTTAATAAGAAAATTGTATATATAGATGAATAATGTGAAGCCATAATAGGTACATAGTAATAATGTGAAGAAGGAATTTTGAAGCCACTAAACTCAGAGAGTGAAAAATGGTATTGGTAGACGATGCGATGTCCTGTGAGCATATAACATACATGGCTCAAGAAAACATCGTGAATCGGCAGATCGGAAAGGGACATCAGGCAATAAGCAATAAAAGTGAATCACTTGCCATAAATCTTGGCTAAACTAGAAATTAGGGATGCTCCTCAGTCTCTGAATGCTCTCGTATCAGATGTTCTAGTCGAACTCAAGAAAGGAAATTCTTCCAACGAAGACTCACATAACCCGTACACCCGGTATATACATACTCGGCGTATATTATTATATATATATATATATATATATATATATATCTGGGGCTATTGGAAGCACGTGACGCTACTACCCCACGTAACGTAACCCAGGACAGAAAACTGCAATCATTCTTGAGTTATTCTAAACAGATGCTTGCACGATCTTCTCCACTTCGATCAAAATTGACTATTTCGAAACAAATGCGGCTTTAATACCGCAAAAAGTCTCTTATAGTCCAATCTCCATTTTTGAGAATACGCTTAGAATGACTAGGTAGAAAATATCTTCAAGGACAATGATAGAGGTAGACTATATAGAGTCTGTCACCTTTTAAATTCACATTTGAATAATATATGATATTATATACATATTCAGCAAATTTTCGGCAACTTTTCTTTAACACTTCATTTAACAACTACCACTACTAAATGGAAAAAAGTTTGATACAATTGTTGTTTTTGTAGATATTACTGCCAAAATAACCACCTTCACGTCCTTGATGCAAAATATACTATTTTGTATAAAAATTAGACGACGAGTCTATAAGCTGCATAGTTGTAAATCACTGTTTTGATAACATGAATTTTTCAAACTGTTTACATGAATTCCTATGCAATCAGAGGCTTTTCAATCATAATTTAAAGTCGTAAACATTTTCCGGGATTCCAAATAGAAGTTTCCAAAGTTTCAAATTGAAATTGATGTGTTTTCTAGAAAGAGAACGTTGAAGCGCAATATAGAGAGATTAACTCAGAATTTATGTAGGGTTCTTTGTTTTGTAAATTGCGCAATTAGTTTATTTGTAGTGTTTCAATTTTATAATTATAAACGTATTAAGAGTAAAAAGCTATAGAATTAAAAGTAAAATATTAAATATTGTTGTGCGATATTTTAAATGAAAAAGATTGTTGAATATTTTTGAAAGTTTAAATTTGCAAACGATAAATAGAATTCTTCAAACTTGAGCGTTTTATGATAAATTGAATTTCTAACCAAAAGCAGGTTACTTGAACCTATCAAAGTTATTTTGTATTATTTTAGCTGTATTATCGAGAACGTTGACCTCCTCTCGTGTCAATTTTGGTGTCACTTCACTTCTGAATTCTCTGAAATTAATACGCGAGAAAGCATAGAAACATGAAACAGCACTTTGTCTTCATTTTCAACAGCTTGGCGGTACATGACGTTCATATGTTTTTCAGTCAAAATGTAATATTCTAAAGATATTTAATTCTTTTGTTTGAAAATAAAGATATTTATATTAGATATTTTCTTCTCTGTAACAGATTATATTCCAATTTCCTCGTCAATGAAAGTTAAACTTTTAAAAAACGTTTTAATTTTGACAATTCAACACAATATATTTTTTGAGATAGATTCTGATGTTTGAATTTTTTGGTGTTTTAACTTTGCGGGAACTATTAGACCTCAAAGTCTCTATACTCTATTTTATTAGAGGAAACAAGCAAGTATGTACCTATCTCGTAAAGAGCTGCATTCTCTTTGTTGTGTGTTGGTATCTTGCGCCTTGTCGACTTTGAACTACGTTCGATTAAGCGGGACTGACAGTACGTGTCTGATCACATTTTTTCCACTTGGTATAACGGCCGGCCCTTGCCAGCGCACATTCGATAAAGTATAACCTTGCCAGCTTGTGTACGTTGCCGCGGAGTACAAAGTGCCACCCGAACATCATCATTTACACACTCTACTAGGAACTTTTCGTAGTATCCCTAAGGTTCTGAAAATAAAATGAAAGTTATTAGAAACCAGGAATTATAATACGTGCGCACTGAGTACATATTATATGTATAAGTGTATATTAAGAAAAATTCCATGGACAATGAATAATATTCAAATACAAAAATGATAAAAAATATTTTATAATTCCAATTTCAAATTTAACCATTTTAGGACCAATTTAGGAATTTTATGGACTTTTACAGTATTTTAAAAAGAATTGCTGGTTCTGTAAGAGACATTTATAAATGATGAAAATTAGGTCAGACCAAGTTCATTGAATATGAAAATTAATCATTTTTATAGTAATTACATTTGCATAGATATAATTAATGAGGTGAATAAATTTTAAATTATTGTTGAAACCTTGGGTGGAAACCCGGTATATGTGCCGATTATATCATAATTATTTAATACCAATCAGAGCTTCACTAACACTAAAAAGTTAAAATCACTAATATACAGGAGATGAGCTGCACTTTCTAAAAAAAGCTCATCGTTTGGATGGTTATTTTCAAGTCTATCTCATCGTTACTTTGAACAAGTCCGTCTCTTCGTCTGAGCATAAAAATGCTGCAATATCTCGAATATGTTTCACAGTTTTCATATGAAATTGAAATCAAAGCATTCGAACGTGCCCTTCGATGGAACGTATTATACGTATATATTCCTCTCATCTACGCCATGATCACAGATTCAGCGTTAGCTCTTTTTTTCGTTGCTTTACTCGTCTGTCCTGTCTACATTCGACTATCTATCCTTTTCGATTGGATTTACTTTATATACCCAGGCAGTCGAACCAACGAACGAAGCTGCAGGATCGGCAGAAGGAATACTTTTTTTTAAACCCATGGTAATAACGAACACGTCAATTGTCCATATCCTCCCAACTGTCCACGGACTCTCTATTCCCTCTTCACTTGGAATTTTATATCCATTACTGCGTTATAATGGCGTATAGGTATGATTGCTTTCGCATTTCAGAACATACATGTCTCACGTGTCTTTTATCAGTGTCGATTCTCCAATCCATGCATGCCATGTGCTTCGGATTAATTCACTTGTCGTTTCAGTATATATAAAAGGAAACTGGACATTGCTCAAAATATTTTTTTTACAAAGGGGATTCTAGCCAGAGAAAAGAGTTTAGTACGTGCTTCAAAGACTTGTAAAAGAAAATAATTGCTTTATTATAATAAAAAAGATTAATGATTAATTCATGCCCAATTAGAAACTTGGGGGGGGGTGTACCTTCCAAAAAGGTCAATCCTTCGATTTTTATTAAACTCAAATTCGGACAAGTTTTTAATTATTAAAAAAAAAAAAACAAAAAGGCATGGAAAAGGTGGATAGAAAAAAGATTTAAAAAGCTTTTGGAAAAAAGGGCCAGGAAAATCGAGTATATGAAATGCATCATATATATGAATCAGAACCTAAAAAAATATTTCCATACAAAGAGCCAAAATACATCACCAAAAACTGAATAAGAGATTTTTTATATAAAATGTATTATGAAACTCTCTATCTTGAAATTTTCACGTTATCCGCATATTAAACTTGAAGCTGTTACTAATTTAATTATTGAATGAAGTGAATATATTATTTATTGTAAATGTACAGGTTTAATGGCAGCAGCACAACACAGACGAAACATAACAATAACAACAGAACAAGTCCATGAAATGCATCATAACACGTATAAACCCACTCAAAACCCCTTAACCCTTAGTGAAATGTTACTAAAGTAGTTTTAAGTTGGGATTCGTGTATGCAACTCAACTTTTTTCAGTGACTGTACATGTTATGTTCTTAATGTGTATCTGTATCTTCATTATGGATAATTCAATCAATCACTGATTTCGATAATGCACGGCTGCTTTATTTAAACATCATTACTAATTTACATTTTTTTTTCTGCTTTCAGCTGCCCAAATTCCACAGCGCGGAAGTAAGTAATACTTTTTTTTCTTTTAATTATACCACTTCTATAATTTTAATCTTTATTATATATAACTTTTGATACTTTTGTTTTTCTCTATTGATATCAATAATTATATCATTACCCCTAATTGAAGAATAATTAGTCTGTCTATTAGAGCTCACTTAATTATGGATTACTCTGCAAAAGTCTATTTCACACTTTTTCATTTTACATTAGAAACTAAGGACTGCATATTTAATTGAATAATGCAGCTCGCAAATAAAAATTAGTTTACTATTTCAAGATTATCTGTCTATTTAAGAGAAATTTACAATTTATTAAGAGCAAGTTTTTCTCTTTAAATCACAAAAAATGTGAAGTTTCATTTTATAGAAAATGGGCTCACACAGTGTTGAATAAATAATTGTCCTATACGATTTGATATATTCAATTTATTCTCCTGATAATTATTCAATTCTTTCGGACGTATTTTCTATGTTAACGTCAATTTTAATTTACATTCCTATATATAGATACAAAGAAAGCATTCATTATTATTCTCAATAAAAATAAAGATAACCTTTCAATATCAATAAAAAAAGTGAATCACATACAGTATACTCGATTCACATTTTTACAACAATCTTTTATTATTCGATAAATATTTGATTGTGCAGAGTAGAGCATTATTAAAGTGAGTACCCAATAAAATAGACACTTTATGAATGGATGCATATACGAATTTACTGACTGGAAAAAATAGTTTTTTTTTTACTGTGGGAATTGTAATGACGCTCTACTCTATAGGCTAACTTAAAATTTAAATTTAAAATAACTTAATTTATGTATTAGTGAATATAATTAAAGCCTGATTTTTAATCAAATTTGACGTTACAGCATGCAAGAGGAAAGACGAGATGGCGATCCAGGCAGAACACCAACAGCCCGCCCCCAAGAAACCCCGCCTGGTTTTCACAGACCTTCAGCGCCGTACTCTACAGGCTATTTTTAAGGTGAGGGTCAAGCTTTACAAATATCTTTTTAAATTAAAAATTCAAAGCCCCAACTCTTCTTTATCTATGCCAATATCCTCCTTTGCTGATATTATTTACACTTTCAATGTGCACGAAAAATTTCCCCGGGCCACGCCCCATAATCAGATTCTTATTCACACCCCTGGTCTATTTCTAGACCCGCCCGTTTTTCCAGGGTGTCTACCAATTGTAAATAAGTGAGAAATAACGGCAATTTAAAAAGATCCGGATTAAAAAGTCGAAATCCCACTATTGTTTACCACGCCTACTATATTAATCCACGCCTACTATTTTAAGTCCATGCACTACATTAAACCACGCCTATTACATTTAGACACGCCTAATACATATATCGTATGTATTAGGCGTGGTCTTAGGTCACACCCCGTTATCTCTCTATTAAATCTAGTGAGAAACCCACTGATCATTTGGAAACACATTTTTATAATCAAAACCATAAGTAAATCATGTTTAAAAACATCTATGTTATTCGATTAATAATTGAGAGTATTTACATAGATCAAACTAAAGATTATTTTCTGCTTTGATTACAAGTGGTAAATTAAGCACCTTTTTTAATGTACTTAAAAGTCGTTTCTCTTTTTAGCTTTTAGTTTGATGAGAAGTTACGGTCGTATGCCTTTTTTAAAAAAACATTTTCAAGTACAGAAACGATTATAAAAAACCGTATATACGTGCTCAAGCTGAAATAAAAATGCGGGTGAATTTCGAATACAAGATGGTTCGATTAAGCATATACAATGTGTATGTGTATATAATATGCCGAAGAGCATGGTGCATGCTGAACAATACACAGTAGTCGTCCTACTTTCCGTCAGACAGTAGTACACAACGTTTCAAGTCAGCCATGGGCCTCAACAGACACCTTAGATTATGGAAAATACATTCGGTTTTCACATAAATTGTACAACCTGAGATTTTTAAAGAAATGTTTTGCTTTTCAACCAAAAGATGGATTATCAAAGTTGGTCATTTAATTCTAAATATTATTATTTTATATTAAAAAAAATTATTTTTAATCAAAAAAGTAAATTTATAATAAATATATTTATAGGGACCGATCTGAGAGTCCTGAGAATAAGAAATGGGAATTATTCAATTTGAAATGATCCAAACTTTAAAAAAATAATAATTTTACGTTAAATGTCTTTCTTATATGAAACATATCAGCAGTATGGCTGGTAAGAATGTTAATTTTTTAGTAGGATGGTTCGAAGATGAAGTGTCATTCTCTTTAGAGAAGTTGGATGGCCAAATGGCAGTCTATGAAGTCGAAAAAGAAGCCATAAAAAATTCTTTAAAAAACTCTTCTGTACTCTTTCCCGTGGAGAGAAGGAAGTTCTATACCTGCGCATTCATGTGCACATTCATAGATAGTTGAATTCAGTTGCGCGTCAACCGAGCGTCTAACTATCGATCCGTCTTGAATAATTTCGCGAGCAGTTCTTTACCTGCACTCCATTTTTCAGTTATCTATTTACTTCTCGATGCTACGCGCGCTTCGAAGCTTTTCAATTTATAAATACTTTTATGCGTTAGTGATTGTCCATTTATTACGTAAAGATTTTTTTTGTACGATTTTTAAACCCTCCCAACTAAATAAGAGAAATAACTCCATCTAATTTGTCGCTAATATTATAAAGTAGAAATTACATACTTGAAATTCATCTATTCCACAGGGATTTCAAGGAATTTCAAGAGATTTCAAAAATCTAAATCTCTTGGATGTATTTTAAAAGATTCTTTGTTTGCAGAGATAATTTATGGATAGATAGATAGATAGATAGATAGATAAATAGATAGATATGGATAGATAATTTAAAATGATTCCAAGGGTTTTTTTTAAGATTTCGATGACTTAACATAATGTTACGTAAAATTTCTCTAAATCCCCCCCCTATCCTAAAAGCGTTGCGGAATATATGTATAAACAACCCCTTAAAATTCAAGAAATATGTCCAGGCCTTTTGTGAAAACCGATCTTTATTTAAAAAGTATATATTTAAAATTAACTTCAAAGTGGAACTTTTTATATTTATTTTTATAGAGAGGCTTTGAAATATCTTGTAAGAAAATCGTGAGACGAAATTTTTATATCGAGTTTATCATTTTTCGTCCTGTTTTCTTTTTTTAAGATTAGGTAATAACATATATTTTACTTTTCTGTGTGTAAAGAAATTAAGAGATTGAAACAGTTATAGAGAGAGTAATAAGTCTCCATTTAATTCTCTGGATGCAAGCCAAAGACTCCATAACATGACCTTAGCCCAGTTTATGTCTGTGTTTCAATCATTTTTTTTTATCTTAGCTTCCTAACTTAAACAAATTTCTTGAGATTTTTCACTAAATAAATTAACATCACATATTTTCTAATATCTAAAATTATAATTACTGAAGATAAAGCTGTTTCATGAGGAATAAAAATATTTTAAGCGTAAAGAAATAATAAGTATCGGATAGTTCATGGAATATTCAATTAATGCAACAGCTTTCTGAAAAAAGAAGTAGATCAATAATATCTAAGAAGGTATAAAACATCTGGCACGTCCCGAACCGTTACAATTTAATTATGTATTTTCATTTAAAACTTCCATTTATACTTTCTTTTGGTTCTTTCTAATTGCTTATAAGTTATTAAATTATGCAGTTACAATTCCTTTGCACAGTAATTCCTTTAATTTGATGTCCAATTGACGTGACTTCATTATCTTGAAATTTTATACAAGTCACTGCATTATTTGTATTCGAGTAAAAAATGAACGATAAAGGATACTTCAATTATGCATTTCATTTATACCAATTCGGAGTTTCACCACTTTATTTTATAAATTTCTTCCTCTGATTATTTCAAAATGAAAAAACTTCCCCTTGCGAATATCGTTCAACATATCCTATATCTGAAAAAAGTGTGGCTAATCAAAAAACAATGTTTTAATGAAAATTTGTCATTTTCAGGAAACTAAGAGGCCGTCGAAGGAGATGCAGGTGACAATCGCTCGGCAGCTGGGCTTGGAGCCCACGACGGTCGGAAACTTCTTTATGAATGCGAGACGCCGTTCGATGGATAAATGGAAAGACGAGGATCCAAAAGCCGTAGCAGTGGACGAGGGACAATTATCACCATCGCTTGGAATTAGTCCACGACAAGCGTCTGACGTTTTGTGACATACGTCCGACCACGAGGAATATCATGACGAGTCACCTGAAGAGGATCTTTCCTTTACGTAAACCTATCTTTCGTTGAGTTTTTCATTCTATCGTTTGGTCTTTCATACTTCATTTTCACTCAAAAATCTAAACCAGAACGACCTCAACAAACAAAATATTACTTGCCATCTTTAAAACCATGAAACTTAATTAGAAGAAGCACAAACTACAATTTCTTCTTCCTTTTCCTCAAAAGTTTTATTGATAAACTGCACAAAATATTTAAATGAAAATAGGAATATTACTGTCAAAAATTATGTGATAAATGGAGTATCAGACAAACGAAAGAAATCATCATATGCTACAGTTGTCAACGATGAAATCATCTATCGTCTCTCGAAAATACTAGAATCTCGAAGAGCCATTTGTGACGTGTATGTTGTTTCATGTTGCAAAAAAAAGAGTCGAAATTCAATCGAGGTCATGTGACGCAGCGATGCATAATGCATATTTCAATTTATGTGGACATGACAATGTTTTTCAATCTTCAGTGGGTTTCGTAATCTTTAAGAATGAGTTTGAAATATTTTCTTTTTTTAAAAAAGCATTGATCGGATTCTCGTTACAGCTCAATTTTTAATTTAGTGCCATAAATTGCCATTGTTTATATGTACATTAGGAGTATTTTTTCAGTGACCATTCTAGTCTTTGTTCAGAGAACAAACTTTCAGGGAACTTTCCGAACTTTGTTAATCTTTTCACATTAGTCTAGTCAATATTTTGGAAGGAATTATTTTCAAGAGCGAATTGCCAGTATTTCGTGTACTATAAATTAGTAAAAAGTTTCTAATCCAATTATTATATAATTAAACTCTTGAAAATCTAAAATCTGTTAAAAATCTTTGTAACATTTCGATTTTTAAAGAACAATTCAATTAGTAAGTAAAACTACTAAATATATTACACAGTAAGTTGCTCTTACTACTTTTAATTCACTTTGGTAATAGAGGTGACTTACTATTTCATTTAGCTCTTTGTGATTTACTGTCTTTTTGATAAAATGATATTCAGAAAGCTTTTACCGACAATTCGATCATGAAAATTTAATTCCCATGTTCGAATTAAGGGGGGAGATCTCACGTCACTTGCAATCAGAGCAGCAACTCAAAATTTGAAGAGTCCAGTTTTTACCTCAGGTGTTTAACACTTAAGTATTATCTTTTAACGCTCAATGTCAATGTCAATGTCAAGAGAATTATTAAAAAATGAGAATTCGAGAATGAAAGAGAGGGTAGATAAATCATCGAGCAACTAGTGGCAGCTCAAGTCAACGAAAGTAGACTCGTCAATTCCTCGTTGGTCACGTAAGTGTGAAACGTTTTTACGGGCATGTGCTAACGTGGTGAACTTTGTGCACGTGTACCAAGTGATATATAGTATCTGTGGGTGGACGCTCTTGTGAAAAATAGCGAAAAAAAGAGAGGGAGGTAGAAATAATGTTAAAAGCGGTGCACCGGTGCAAACGAGACTCGAATCACACTCAATACGTGCTGTATTGTGAGCTGTGCTTTTGTACATACGAAACTTTTATTACGTAAGCGGCGATGTTGTGAAAAGGGATGGGAAATGTCTGGTTCAAGCAGTTTCAGGATAAACCGGCATTAGCCAGCATCATTTTTCTGCAAATCTACCAAAACTCAGTCATGATTTAAAAATTCCAAATTAAAAGGATGAGATTTTTTTGGCTTTTCAAAAGTATATAGAAATCTTTTCTCTTGGGAGATTGTTCAGTACATAAGTCGTGATTTCAAAAGTATTCTGATTATCTTAAGATTATTATCAATGAATTACATATTATTATTTATTCTGGATCGGTAAAACTAACGTCTAATTATTTAATAATTTAATAATTTATTAAGAGGACACTAGAAGCTCTTAGCAAACTTGACTCGTAATTGAAAAGATTACTGCTTATCATTTAATAATGTAATTGGTGTATTAGGTATATTTTTTAGTTAAAACATTTAAATTACAATTAAAGATGCTAAATTAAATAGGCACTTAATTCTTGTGCCTAAAAATGTATACAGATTTTTCAACTCGTTTCTTAATTTTTAAAATTATGACTCTTAAACTTGGTTTTTTGTATTTTATTTTTTTTCTAGTTTGTATTTTTAAAATTCAACTAGTTGACCACATGATTCTAATTTGCAATTTTAAGAAACTAATC
The DNA here is from genome assembly GCA_900474325.1 of Synergus umbraculus. Taxonomy (NCBI): domain Eukaryota; kingdom Metazoa; phylum Arthropoda; class Insecta; order Hymenoptera; family Cynipidae; genus Synergus; species Synergus umbraculus. Next base: position 116,131 of record UCOK01000006.1, on the reverse strand, counting down.
AACTTTTTAAAAAGTAGCAAAAGAGGAGCTCAATTAAAAAAAAATAATTGTATAAGTTTTCTTTTTCATATATGGGATATTGATATTTAATACACCTTTTTCAGAATTTCCAAAAGTTATTTTAATTTAAATAATTAAACATGAAAAAAGAATGTAGGTTTCAAAGTCCTTAAAATAGACTATCCTAGCGAAATTTGTATCCGAACCAAACAGTTTTATTCAGATCTAATCCGAATTAATCCAGTTAATCCGAATGAATTCGAACTTTAAATTCGAATTTGAATGGGCTTCGGATTAATTCAGATTGAATATACTTTTTTCGGATTAGATCAGAATAAAAGTGTTTACTTCGGATACAAATTCTGGATTAATTCGGAATGAATTTCGGTCCGAAGCTTTTGCTAGGGTAACTAAAATGGTTGAAATGTTGTTTTCACGACTGAGAAAAGTATTGAGATGAAGTGAATTTCACAAACGTGCCATTCGTAGGTTTCATACGCAAGCTAGGAGAATGAATATCGTACAGGATCGAGTTGAACCAAATATATGTGTATGTAAAAGTAAAGACGAAGAAATAAAACGAAGCTGATGAGTGGCGCTCGTCGCGTCGGAGTACCGAAAATGCGCGAAGAGTCATCATTGTATAAATTCACCGTACCAAAACGCGGCAGTTCCGGCTGCCGGACTAAGATCATATATAGTACAAAGTAAACATATATTATTGTAATAATGGATTAATTAAATGTAAGCGAAATCGGAGGCTGTCGCCGCTTAAGAGTACTATAGCGAATAATAGAAATAATTAAAGTTATTGGCTTCGTGATGAAATGCGTCGATTTTTCATACAGAAGTTTTACGTCATTTACGTTCGCAACTCGTGCGACAACAACGTTCTCCAAAAAATTGTGGTTCAATCTCAAATTTCCAACATTCCAGTGAATGATATTTTAACTTTTTCATTTTAAATATTATACAATTATTCCATCATTTATGAATGGACAATTGAAAATAATTTGAGAAAAATCGGGCGTACAGAGTATAATGTTGAAATCACATCAAGAAATTTGTTATAATGTTACAATGGATTTTAACGTTATAATAAAAGGGAGAACGAGTCTCGTATTCTGTGCGCACTAAACACAAAAAACACAGGAACATAAACACGTGGCGTTAACGTCTTAATAAACTTGTATCATAATATTGTAAATATATATTAGTTGCGAAAAAGTTTATTATATATATTAAATTATTATTATCGCGATTATCGATAACGATTATTATTAATATATGACTATTAACGCAACTGTTTTTGTTAAGGAAACTGAACCGTAGGTAGAGTAGGCGCGGTAAACCCGTAACGTAATGAAAAAATTGGACACACCTAGGCAAAGTAACATGATGTAAACAAAGAAGTGTAGTATAATATATTAATAATAATGGTAATATATATATATATATATATAAATATATAAATATGAGAAAGCGAATAATATACATATTATAGTACAGAGAATGACGCCAAAGGAGGGGTTGGGCTTTTGGTTTTTCGGCCTAAGCCTCTCCTTTGGCAAAACGAGATGTGGCGACCTTAATTCATCAACAAACATTAATTCATTCATTAATTATATATATTCTGATAATTTAATGGTTTATAGCTAAAACTATTGACAAAATAAATACCCAGTACACACGAATTGACAAAAATAGAAAGAAAAAAAAAACTCAATTATAAAATGACTGAATTTCAAAATTTACTAACAATTTTATTTAATGTAATTCAATTAAAATTTTAACGTTTAATAATTAATTTTCGACAAATTTATAAATGTAGGGGAATTTAGTCGTTAATTATACAACTGGGAAATTTTATAATTCGATGATAAATTTTAAAATGCTGGTATTTATAATTATGTTTTTTTTTTCGTTAATATTGGTGTATTTGGAATTTTTTGTTAGTCCGGATTAAATTGAAATTACTATTTACGAATAATTCCTATAGAGAAGTTTACATTTCTTTTATCTGTGTCTACATATAACTGGCTTTTATATGGAATTAGATTTATGAAGGAAACCAAGAAGAATTTTTGTTCTAAACTATTCAATGTGCTAGGTTTGATAAATCGTAAAAAATCTGCTTACTTAAATCACCGATTGCTTTTTTTTTCTTTTTATGTATTAGAATGAGTAATTCCGATATTGATACATTCCAGTTAACACTTTGTGATATACATATTTAAAAATTAGGTGTATTTATTTATAATTGAGGCGATTATTTTCATTTCTAAAAAACAAAAATTGTAGTAAAAAGGTTAATCTTATTTGATAGGAAATTTTAGATTCACTATATTTTGTTTACAGTTTTTTTCTCGATTTTAGAAACTCAGGTCTTTGAAAAAATTAATTTTTCTTTCTTTTACCTTTTTTTGCGCTACATCCGTTTGGTGCACCAGAATTATCCGGTGATAATTGAAAAATCCCCAAAGTCTCGTAGAAACAAAGGAAAATTGTAAAAATCGAAGGTATATTTATATTGATACTTAACACATATCCAACAGAATAGGGAAGAATGATAACAGCTTAAAATTTTCTTATCAAACCTCAAGCTCTGTGGCCTAAAAAGCCATTTTAAATCCATCAGACTCTAAATTATTTTTAAAAGTTTTTCCAGTCTGGATTAAAAAGTTGTGAAAACGTGATATTACCAAGTTTCAAATAATTTTATATCTAAATCATGAAATTCTAAAAATAGATTTTGGGTCGCAGACTTGAGTAAAACGTTTAAAATTAGACGACGAGATGCCGAGCAGGGATATACTTTTATTTGTTTTATAGTTTTAAATTTCGAATGTAAAAATGTACACTCCAGATTGGCACAAGGGTCCAAATGCTAATTTATACTTCCTGCTTATGTATAAAAAATTGTTTTCAATTAATAATTAAAAATTGTATTAATAAAACTGCAAATCAAGTAAAGGGCAAATATCTCGTCATAAAATTTACTATCATTTCGGCAAATAGAGCTCGATTGGAAATACAACGGAAAAACCTGAATGATAAACTCGAAAAGGTCCGGATTAAAAAGGATGAAAAAAAAATTGTCTTTAGAAAGAAAGTTAAATAATTTAATTTATATTTTTTTATTTTGTGATGAAATTTTTAATCTGGACCTTTAATCGATCTTTAATCGACGAATCGTTTAGTATCTGGTTTGTATCTTGTGTTAAGTGACACAGTGTAAACAAAAGAAAACAGTTCACACGACAATAAGGTATCGATTAGTTGAGATGAGGAGATAATGTAAAATACAAATGCAAACCAAGTATACACTATTATATTTATTATATTACGGAGGTCGTCGCAAGCGATATTAGAGAAAGCGAGAGTGAGGAAAAAAGAATAAAGAAAGAAAATACACATGTGTGGTGTATGTGTGCGTATGTGTTTGAGTGTGTGTGTGCGTTTGTGAAAGCTGGTCTCTTAAGGGGGCTGTTAGATATGATGTATTTAGAGAAAATAAAAATGGCAAAAAGTTGAAAAAGCAGTGTGCCATAGATTTATTAATTAAAAAAAAATACTAGAGCGTGATCGTTCCTGAGATGGTTACTGTTCATTTTATAGTCATTCGCTAGGCGGTGCTTAATCGAAGGAAAGTTCACGAGAAATACCAAAGGTTAATTAACTTGCTCCAATATTCATTATTTATTTATTATTGATTATCATTACTATTATTATTTATTTCAAGTAGCCCCTAGAAGATGACGTGGTCATGAATCTGGTGAAGCGAAAGTGCACCCAGAGAAAAATTACAACTGCGCATCTCCTGAAGAGCAAATATTCCTCAGTGAAGAAATTAAGTTTTTTTTTTCATCCAAGGAGGATTTGCTCTTCGAATTGCGATTTTTTTCTGTGTATAATTTCCGACTGTGTAGGAAAACGAATTTTAAATGTTGAAATCGAATTAAGGACACTTTGTGAATAATGGCCCGGGATTTTTATACTCTTTTTGGTGAGAACAAGGTTCCGGATTTCTTTTTTTTTTTAACTGATCAGCCTTACTGTAATGGATACTTGAAGAAAAGAAAAGAAATTCTGTATCTAGTTCGAAAACAAAGGGAAAAATGAATGTTTATAAAGTGAAAATAAAGAGGACAATTTGAATTAAAGTACTTGTACAGTTTTTAGAAAAATGTTGGAGTTTTTGAATTCGAATGTAAGAATGTGTATAATTAGAGGGTCAAGTTAATTTTTGAAAAAGGTGTCGAGAGGAGGATTCGATTCCAACATGATGTGTACCTATGTAATAGACACATTGACGATAAAGACGTGAACAATTGTAAACAATTGTAAACAATTGTAAACTATTGTAAACTACAATGTTACTACGTTTTACGAAGAGCTTATTGTAGTCGAGAATTATTAAACACAGTTTAAGTCATAAAAAGGTATTGAGTGTAGCACTAACTTCTTTACACTTTTGCACGAGACGTGTGTTGTACTTAATTAATTATCGATATGTAATTAACGTTTTATTACTTAGCAATTAAACTTAATTTATTTATTATTAAAAGAAAAACTCGAGTCGATTGTGTTGATGTCCTTGTTGATTGCTTACTTCATTTCTTTTTTGAATATCCGCAAATGTGCAATTGACAATGTCTAACGAATTGAGTAACGCGTCAGGAGGCATCTTAGGAATTTTTTTGACAGAGCAGGAGGAGTCCAGGAGAAATAAGAATAAATTTAGGGAGGAGTTTTTAAAAGTTTTGAAAGGTTTCCAAGAGTTTTTCAATTAGGAGTTTTTAATGTAAATTTTTATTTGAAAAATACTCCTCCGGCTCTGTTAGGTGATCGCTGTCGACATCGTTCCTCATTTTCGTTACATTCATGTGTGAAATACAAAATATAGGTACCTACTGTTAGGATAGATGTTCCTTTCTGTTTAATAAATTTTTATATTAAAACCGACGTCTTCGTTTAATCAGCCGCAATTCAAGGCGAATGCATGTTCAAAACATTGAGAAACTTTATAACTAAAACTAAAAAAAAGCATAAGAAAGGCATTTACGGATAATATTTTATTCAAAAGAACAATTAGAAAAGATATAGTGACTTATTTATAAGGCCTTTAAATGCAGTATCATGAGTGTGAATAGGTTTAATTGTTTATCCAGAAAAAGCAGAAATTCCGGTTATCGCTCTTCCAAGGATAAGGGCATGAATATCGTGTGTTCCTGAAAAAAATGAGCAATTACAATTTTTCCTTCATGTTATTGAGTTTCTGAATTGAAATTATGTCGCTTGCATAGACATTTTATAATTAGTTAATTACCTTCGTAGGTGTTTACTGACTCCAGATTCATTACGTGCCTTATTATATGGTACTCATCTGAAATTCCATTTCCACCCAACATGTCTCTCGCAGTTCTTGCAATATTGAGTGCTTTTCCAGCAGAATTTCTTTTGATCATTGAAATCATCTCTGGAGTTGCTCTGAAAATTAATTTCAATTTTAGATGCGATAACAAGAATTGATTGGAATTACAAAACTTTTATATATTATATAATATATACTTACTTGCCTTCGTCCTTTAATCTTCCGACTCTCAAGCAAGCTTCAAGTCCAATTGAAATTTCTGTCATCATATCTGCCAGTTTCTTCTGCACGAGCTGATTGGCTGCTAATGGCCTGTTAAATTGTTTTCTGTCTAAAACGTACATTCTCGCCAATCTTAAACACGATTCTGCTGCGCCAAGAGCTCCCCACGCAATTCCATATCGAGCATTATTCAGACATCCAAAAGGTCCCTGAAAATTGATTATTATTTAATATTAATTATATGGGATTAACCAATTATAGAAATACCGAAAAAATTCAATTGCGAAACGAGGAATGAACTATAAGGAGAAAAATCAATTATAATCACCTTCAGTCCTTTTACATTAGGTAACATGTTTTCTACAGGTACCATAACGTCATCCATCAAAATCATTCCAGTGATAGAAGCTCTCAATGAGAATTTTCCATGAAGTTTGGGAGTTTCCAGTCGAGCTTCGTTTCCATCTCTCTCAACAATAAATCCTCGAATTTCCCCGTCGTTGCATTTCGCCCAAACAATCAATATATCCGAAATGGGCGAATTAGTGATCCTGAGTGTATAAAATTAAATCGAAATAAAAATCCATTCACTCCCAATAAAAGAAATTGGTTAAAAACATAAGAATCGTTAGAAATATATCAATTATATTTAATTTCAGTCATCATAGTACCTATTGTTATTTAAAAGGTGATATTTTCACAAAAATAGGGAAGAAATAGGTGACAATAGATTGAATGAAACTTAAATCAACAGAATGAAGATGAAAAAGGTGAATAGTTGACGACCTATGATGACTGTCATTTTTATCCTGAATACAAACCACGTTTTACTGCCACTTAATTTATAAAATTTTTTACTGGCATCTAGTATAGCTTTGGTTTCCATGGATCCTGGATCGCTACCATGATTCGGTTCAGTCAATCCAAAACAGCCAATCGAATCACCAGAAACTGTAATTATTATTAATTAAAATAAATCCTTTACTACAACGTTTTTAGTTAATTTTTTTTATTTACTCATACGTACTAAGTGCCGGTAGAAATTTGTTTTTCTGTTCTTCACTACCATAGGAATAAATGGCTCCGGCAACTAGCGAAGATTGGACAGAAAATGCTGATCTGTAGCCACTGTCAATTTTTTCAACTTCTTTAGTTAGAAGTCCATAAGCCACGTTGGAGACTCCGGCGGCACCGTAGCCCTTCAAAGTGCAACCAATAACTCCCATAGTTCCTAATTCCTTCATTATGGCTTCATCGAAAAATTCATTTCGATTTGCGTCGACAACGCGAGGCAAGAGTTTTTCGTTGCAATAAGTTCTAAACTGATCTCTCATCATTATTTCATCTGGCAATAATTGATGTTCCAAATCCAGTGGATCATCCCATTTGAAAAGAGCTGTAAATAATATAAAGTTGTGCATATATATAAATAGTTAAATTTTATAAATCCTATTCTAAAAATAAAGATAAAAAATTAGAGATTATTAACATCACAACAGCAGTATATGTATATATCTCTGAATTTGGAAAGACTTCAGTATCGCATGAAGAGACAACTGCAGTGGTTTCAACTCAACACCGGTTGAGTTGGAACTAAGCCATTTAAATTTGCTTTATGGTAATAAAGCATTTGCTTTTATGGTAATTACCATATGATCTTTATATATATATATATATAATAATTAATTATTGCATTATAGTATTATATCACAGCCGGAATCGTTGTTAACGATTGAGTATACAATTTCACTGTGTAGTGTGTCATCTTACCACGTGCGACATATTTAAACTCTATAATCAACAACTGATACAGTAGAATTGTTTACACATTTTTGATTCCTTTTTTAACACTTTCGTGCAACAATAACCGAATTAAATAATAAACTCACCTTTTTCTCGTAGGCTCGATGAAACAGAAAATTCTGAATAGTTTTAGATATTAAGTTAAGAGAAACGCAGTATTTTAAAATAGCTTTAATGCATATATACAAGGATGAGGAAAACTTCACAAAAATTAAGTATGTAAACATGATAAAAATGGAATTAGACTGAAATGTTTTCAGAAGAAAAAATAAGAGCGTTCTTTGTGTAAAAGAACAATTTCTTTGTTTCTGGATTATCAAAAAGGATACGTCTCGTTGAAATCGATTTAGAGAGATTGGCAAATTGCGAAATAAACTTTTGTACGTGAATTGCCATTTTATCCGGTATAGAAAATCGACTTATCGCTCGCCGTTCTTTCACTCTCACCGTTTCATCGAAAACTAAAACGAAGATATAGAAAAATATACCCAGAGCCGAGAACTCTTATCACGTGACCTTTAGCACGCCGTACTGACATTGTTTTCTTAGTTTTATCATTTGGAAATAAATCCTAAAAAAAATAATTAAATTTTTGACTGATAAGTTAATCATACTTCAGTATGTATTTTGCTAATTTATTCTAACAAAATAATGCATTTATTTTACTTATATTATAATTTCATGCGCGCGCGTTTCAATAATAAAAAAAAAATGTATTTTAGTTCAATTTTTATGATTGGAGTCATGATAAAAATTGATCATGAACTCTTATTTTGGTGATGTTGACAAACTATAGTACTGCAAGAAACTAATGCAAAAAAATACTTCAAAAACAATTTTAAAATGTTGCATCAATTTCTCAATTCACCAAAATTATATATATTACATGAACGCTAGAATTTCATTTTAAAAAACAGAAATAAGTGTGAATTATAATGGGAATTCATAAATATCACATTTATTATTATCATTCTCACAAGCAATTCTCCAACTTGAATTTTTATACACGCTGCTTGTATAATATTCATAATTATAGAGGAATAAATTAACATAGAATAAATAATCCTATCAAATAAATATTTATCAGCTAATCACAATTTGTATAATACTTAAGCGTCTACTGCGAGTTGATTCGACATCCTATCCATCTCCTCGTACCTTCCATTCATCGCAGGATTATTTTCATGATGTATATGTCTCGCTCTTTCCATTATAAACTGTTGCATCGCTGGATTCTGCATTTGGAAGTTCCTCACAATCTCATCATCCATGCTGATCTTCTCCGATATTTGATGGCCTTGCTGAGAAGATTTTGGAGGACTTGCCACTTGAGATGACATCTGCGAAGTCATCTGCGATTTCATTTGCGAGGTTGGCGAGGTCGGTGAGTGTTTCTGAGATTCATTGGGCCGATCTTCTAGAGAACTTTCATCAGGACCTCTTGAGAATCTCTGACCTTGAATAGTTACTGGTCCCCAAACGTCCATAGCTTGAGTTGGTTCATTATTTGTGTGGCTAAATCTATGGTTTAGGGAGAGACCTTCTTCCGGTTTTAACATGTCTAGTGAACCTGATGGACGTCCCATTCTGATACCCAATGAACTGGAAGTGTCCAATCCAGGACCTTTTACACTAGAGGAAACTCCCAAAGCAGGAAGGCCGGTACTTGGATCTCTGAAATTTCCCAAACCTGCTGATCCTCCAAGACCTCCTAAATGTGCTGATGCTCTAAGGCCTCCAAGACTTCCGACACCAAGTCCTCCCAAGAGTCCTGAACCTCCCGCACTATTGGGACGCTGTCCTGTACGCAGAGATGAAGGTTGCGAAAATCCCTGACTGTATGGATTCAATGAACTCTCAAAAGTTCTGGGACTGCTACCAGTCTGCAAATATAAGTTTATGTTATTTTATCTTCAAATTCTAAGGGATTTCAAAAGATTTCACAGAATTTCCAATATTTCCCGACATTTGAAGAAATTTAAAAAGTATTTACAATGATTTTACGAAGTTTGAGAAGATTTTAAAGAATTTTAAGAGATGTAAAAAGATTTCATGTACACCGCATATACATCATATTAACACTAAATTTTCAATGATTCACTCACGAGAATTGGATTGTTGGTGGTGGGATAGAAAGAAGTTGATGAGCTAGGTCGGACGACGATGTTTCCTAGAGAAGAAGATACCCCAGCGTTACTGTTTAGAGGAGAATTCATCCTATTCATGATAAGATCTGCATCTGTTACAGGTGTTTGTCTGCAGGTACAAGAGGTAAGGAGAGGATAGAATCCATTAGGACCTCGATGAAGATTTGGATAGAGACCTCCTGGTCTACCAAATTGATAACTTCCTTGACCACTTCCTGCATATCCTCCTGCATATCCTCCTGCATAACCACCTAGGCTACCACCTGGATAAACACCTGAATAACTTCCGGGTCCACCACCAAGTGAATAAGTATTTAGACCACCTCCTGCATAAAGACCATTGCTTGGATAACCTCCTGGTCCACCAATACCAACACCACCACCACCTCCACCACCTAAATAAACTCCAAAACCACTGCCTGGAATAACACCTTGTCCACCGACGGAATATCCTCCTAGTCCTAGACCACTTCCCGGATAGCCTCCTGCCCCACCACCCGGATAACCATCAAACGCTATGCCTCCCTGAATGCCAGGTAAACCGTTGATGGAAAGCCCTGGAGTGCCAGCATAAGCACTAACTGGTAAGCCACCTTGACTCCCAGGCACTACATAAATGTTGGAACCTTGTCCTGAACCAGAACCAGTCGGTAAATTTTGATAAAGGTTTGGATGGAAATTGTGGAGGTGACCGTGAAGATTTGGAGAATATCCATACTGTGACTGAGGAGAATAAACTGAAGGCAGGAATCCTTGGTTGGATTGAGGATGGACGTGAATGTACGAAGGAATAGACGACTGCTGAGATCCATTTTCGATGAGGATGTCCAGTGGGTTGGAAGATTGTGGATACAACAAATCGTATATCGTTTGCTGATCGTAGCCAGATTGACCGTAGACTGAAGGTTGAGAGTTGTCGTATCCTGGCTGAGATGACTGTGGTCCAAGTTGAGGATTCTGGGACTGTGAATACGATCCAGAATCAGATGATCCTGGAAGAAGTACAGTTGAAAAATTTGGTCTGTCGTCGTCGCAAATTGTCACTGTTGATGGAGATCCACTAATTTCCATGCAGAACTTGGCTGGAGCTGATGGTTGGCTTGTTAGGGTCTTGCATGATTTTTTCTCTCGATCAACCTGCTTGGGATCAGAAGCTTCTTCCAGTTTTAGATCATGCTTCTGATCCTCTTTGCCTTTTTCAACTATGGTTTTTGCAGAAGTTCGAAGATCAGACTCGACCTGTACCTTCGAAGACTCGGTTTTTATGGATCCGAGCTTTAATGATCCGACCTTGGAGTCATCGGTTTTGGAAATGAGGACCTTAGGCTTTTCAGGCTTCCAATTGACTTCGGTTTTGGAATTCTCGCCTGCATTCCTCTTCTCAATTTTCTTCGTCACTGTAGTTGATTGAGTTAGAGTGAGGCCTATGAAAAAGAGGCCTAACACAAAAATCTTCATTTTTGTGTTAAATTGTGATGTGAAGATTAAATTAATGAAAAATCCGCACGCGACGTAATCACGAAAAGAACTGATGTCTCTTCATTTGAAAATACGATTTAAAAAGAGTTTAGGTCATTCGTCTTTTTGAGTGGGAGGATGTTTGAATGCTCTCTTTCGCAACGAAGCATTTACCGAAATTGCAGATCCACGCAGGTAGTAGCTTTAATTTCTTCACTGTCGATTCGATTAAGTGGAAATGTAAATATTGAGGTCGTAGTGACTGAGTCGTTTGCAATCTATGCTTAATTTTCAGAGTGAAGCTTGTTTCTGTTCTTAGAATATTTCCGTTCTTTGAAGAGTCATTATTTAAAGAGATCGCAAACAATTCTTAAGACCCAAATTCAGTTGCGTTGTGCATTCAATGGAAAATTATTGATATTTTGTAAGAGAATGTCAATGTCAATACTTAAGTAATTTTTTTTCAGATAGAGACAATCAGGGTCGAAATCTCAGAATGAATACGATCTCAAAAATTAAGTAAGATGCGGGTGAATTACGCTTACCAAAATATATTTTATAATGCATTAAAAACCTGCAAGCTAATTAAAATATTGGTGTTTTAATCTATATTTTTTATGAAATACCGAAAATATTAATATTATATTCTGTCTTGAAAATTATTTAAACTGATAAAGATTGAAAAATATAACAAAGGATAGAATATTATTGAAAAGAATGCAAAGTGTTCATTCAAACGGATACAAATCTACAAAGATGTTAGGACCTATAAGATTTTATATAATTTAATGGAATTTAAAGAATTTGGTATAGCATAGCACTTTTTAAATTATTTAAATGTGCTCTCCATTTGTTTTTTTCTGAAACTTCGCTTTAATTATAGATATATGCATTATTGTTGATATAAATAATCCGAATACGTTTTACAATAATAAGTCATCATTTCAGCAATTATTAAGAAATCGCAACAAATGTTCTGCATTACATGGAAATATAATATTAAGAAATTATAATTTGTAACAATACCTACTTATATAATTCATTTATAATAAACAGAAACGATTTACACTGAAAAAGAGAATTCACAACCGCAGATATATAAGTGTGAGAAATAATTACAAAACTTTATTACGCTCTCGAGTATTTTAATATATATAAGTCACTTAAACCTTTTTACAGTCAACGTAATTGTAATTAATTATTAATATATATTTGTTATTATAACTTAGATATCATCGAATCACAAAACTTATTTTTATCCCAGAACTGGATAAAAATTATTCTTGGAATTTAACAGATCTTGTATTAATATATAAAAAAAATGCGTAGAGGAAAAATAAATGTTCTAATTGAGTATTCGATTTGTGCTGATGTGAACAAATTCCATGGAAGTTTTCTTGTTTCAAAGGCACTAAAAAGTTCATTTCTGTTTTTTTTTAAATTTAAATCAAAAGTACGTCGTCTCTTCGATTCGGTCCATCGGGAAGTCTTTGATTTAGTATTCGGATATTGTGGCATAAATATCCAATCGATTCCATACATGGACGGATTAGAGCCTGGATAATTATTGTATTACAGGCTCTTAACGGGGTAAAGATTATTTTGAAGATGCGAATACATGGGACGCAGCACCACACATGCTGTAAATTTTATTAAACCATATTAGATTAATTTGCTATACATATAGTATTATTTTAAGAAAACATTTACCTAATACATATATGTATAATCGATCATAACTGAATAAAGATGATTGAAATTACTGCGTACACATTCGCATAATTTTTGAAAAGAATTTCTGCTGTCTTTCTGTATTGTAAGGTATATCCAATATTTTGATTCCGCAATCAATAAATCATCATTATTAAGTCATAATTAACCATTATTTAAGTAAGTGTATAAATTGTACAATCAATAACGGCTGAAAAGAGTCTTATTATTGATTCGAGGATATGGTCGCATGAATGAAAATCTAATGAACTCACCGCAAACGTGAGACACGCAAAGGTGAGACCCATGCAAAGGGCAGCCAAAGGGGCCACCAAAACTGAAAGAAAAATATAGCAGCATGCTCTCGATAATCGGAAACACTGACCACTTAATCGCCAAGCGCATTCTGGACTCCGAATTCCATCTGGTTCGCCGACAATTTCTTTCCACGACACCTGCGGTCAATATTAAGCTTGATTATAATCTCATAGAGAAGGGTCAGCGACCTCATGATGAGCTTCCTCAGTATACTTTAACGTTTGAATATATAGAGCAAAAAGTCTCACGCATCTGGTTTTTACGACTTAAATCAATTTTATTCTAGAATAAGAATAAGAAAGAAGTAAGAAAGTATTATCTTAGAAGCTGATACAATTTTACTGCTTAAGAGTAAAAGTAAATAAACTAAGACTAAAAAAGGGTGAAAAACATCGCCTTTTTATATGTCCCGTGTGGAAATTTTAATTTGATTCCCGCAAAGTTTCAGCGAAAGATATCCAATATTTGTAGTAAAAAAGATGGTGAAACTGAATTAAATACTAAAATTGTAAGTTGTATCGCACCTGAATATGTTTATTCAAATTTTGAGGGTCTCTATCCTCCAGGTCAGCGACACTTCCTATGGAGGACTCCGACTTTTCCATATCTGGAATTTGAAAATTCACACACGTCGTATTGCATCTAAAAGCTTCTCGTACTCTCGATAACATTGAAAAACTTTTGCCCCAAAATAAAAGACTAGAATTATTATGTAATTTTGGGCTTGAAGTTTCTTATTTTAAAAATTACTCTTAAATTTACTTAAATTCCCTTTTTTTATGAAAGACAATGAGCGACTAAAGTTTACAAATAAATAGCATATCTGTCGAGTGACAGAAGCATTCTTATACTAGCTTGCAAGCATTCTTCCATTGATTGTGGATAATAAATAATTAAAATATTGGTAAGAATAGCTCAAAGTCAAGTGCTACTTGTTCAAATGAGGGCGGCCGTAACTTATTTCCGGGATTTTATTACATATAATAAAGAGTGCTATAAGAGTGCTTTAAATTTCATATTGATTCTCAAAAATGATTTCTTATTTTGACTAATTCAAAAGATTTCAAGAAAATTCAGACGCAGTTGAAAACAATTTAGCGAAATTTAAAACAATTAAAAAACAAATTCAATAGTAATAATATTAGGTAAAGTATTTGATCTGCTTACCAGACTGAACGTTGATTGAATTTCGCGACTTAATTTTGAAACTTTAAATGTACTTTCTTCTTATTAAAAAAGACGTATTAAGAAGACTTCAATTAACATTTAAATATTTGAAATTTGCGGGATAAAATGCACTAGATTTTACTTTTAAACTCAGCATATTTAATTACAAATATATATTTATGAATTTGGATTTTTAATTATCAAGTGTCTACTATCTAATAGTTACAAAAAAAAAACAATGTCAATGCTTTAAGAAAACTATTTCAAGTTGCGCCGGTGGTATCCGCAACGAAAGTATGGGAAGTTGTACTTTCGTGTTCTGAAAGGGCGAATAGAGAATGTAGTTTGTTATATTCTATACGTACAGGAAAAGGACCCCAAGTGGACATCGGTCATCGCGTCTGCGCATTAGGGGTTAAAAGCACCCCTTTTAATAAGTACAACTACCCCTTTCAGTAATGTATTCACGATATATGTATAATTTAGTATTTTAAATGGATATTCATTACAATCCTTTAAGACAATTCTTTAAATCTATTTCAATACTTTAAAATCTCTTCCAATCCTCCCTCCAAATATGAATCAATTATAATTTTTAGTCATTTCGACAAGTTACTCTCAATCTAGCTTTTAAATCAATCATTTTTTATTAATTGAAATTAGTAAAAATCGAAATCTGCCCTCTCATCTCTATCCCGCTATGTATTTTTAATACAAAAAATACCGTAGTTTGATATAGAAATAGAATCCTCATTATCGCAAGAGAAACGACACTTTAATAATAGTAATTTTAATACGAAGATGAACGGACGTTTTATTGTAATTTTAATTAATTATAGATCAAGATGCTTTATAAAGGATTAATTTAATTATTACTGTATTTTACAGTAATAATTCTTTATAAACGTTCATTTGTCGGATATAAATTTCTCAGTATCTCAGAATTTATTGGCAAAATAAATATTTTGCCAATATAACATACTTACTAAATCTGATAAAATGGATTACAGCATTGTGAGTTTTCCAGTGGTTGTGTAATTTTAAGTTTTGAAAACCTTTGGAGTTTGGATATGAGAATTAGCGGAATTTTAAATTGAAAGTCTTTTAAAATATACAAATTGAACTTTACGTTTAGAATTTTTAAAATAATTTAAACAATTTCGAAATTGAAAACATGGGGAAATATGGGCGATCTGCAACCATTTTCACCTTGGTTATAAAGCCTTGTTGCTCTTAAAAAAAATTAAAATAACCACTAATTTACATGTCGTTTAACTATAAATTAATAATGGGCGAGCCTTAAAAGTAATTAAACTGTGTTTAACCTCATTCACGAAATGGTAGATTGCGTTTATCAGTGTTCAGCAAAATCGATTGGACTGCTTAAATAAAACTCCATTATACAATTATAACTGATTTAAATCTCTGTTAAACAAGAATGAATCAATATTCAGTGAATTTAATTTAAAAATATCTTAGCTATAAATAAATCAGTGTTTAAAATTAGAGAAATTTTTCACATTGGTTCGAGAGTAATTCATCTTTTAGAGATTTATAATTAATATAAATTTTATAAAGTCTTAATGTTCAGCAATAGCAGAACAAAATATTTTATAAATAAATCAATATTTATATTCTATTTTACCTGTGAATAAAATATTAAAAATGATATTTGTGAAAAGGTTTATTTTTAAGGGTAATACCGCAAAACTTAATTTTTTTATTTTGACATTTTCTTTTTTTTTAAGTATTTTTTATTTAAACCTAAAGCAGTTGCGTTATCTGATGAAAAGCAGACGTCCGGTTTTGACATGCTGTCGTTAGATGGAGACAGCCTTCACTTTTGAATTACCACCTTAATTCATTTATAAAATTATATGTACCTATTTAGATTTACTCTGGTTTATAATGTTTATTTTATTTTTAAATAACAACAATCGGTTTTATTTTTAAAGAAACAAATTATTTTAATATTCAAAAAGAAAAAGTAGGATCAATAAAGGTTTCCTTTCTTAAAACGAAAATAAAAACAAATTATTCCACTTGGATTGGAATTGATTTTAAAAAATTTGTCGAAATTTCAATAACTATTTAAAAATAAAAGAGATTCAAATATTTAAATGATAATATCTCAAAACATCTCTGCTTAGATTTTAATGAAAAGCATGTTAAAGTAAAGAATATAATAAGTTTATACAGTTTATAACTATATGTGTAGGTTCATTTAGGATGCATTTTAAGGTTTTAAATAGAGGATGGAAAAAAAAGCAACAGAATTTGGGGTATTTTCATGCGCCCCGATACAAAGTATAAAAGTTACAGATAATAACTATATAAGTAAGGAATGTAATGATTATGTAGTTGTGTGAAACATATAAATGTCCAAGAGGTCAGGTACATTTTATAGTGAGTGCAATTCAGTGTAATGTATCCGCGAGTTATGTCATGTGTTTGTGTGTGTGTGAATAGCATGTCTATATATAATGTAACTACAGTATAATATTGTGTAATTCAAATTGAATGAAGGTTTAGGTGCAGTCAAATTGCACCATCGTCTTCGGGACCGTTGGACCTTTCGATCAACGACACGTGGAGCAACATTAACAACAATAACATTGGCATCGCCACCAATAAAGTAAGCACCGTGAGCACAGACATGCACTATGTCATAACCCAGAAAAAGTTATGCAACAGATCTATTATCTCGACTAACTGGTATGAAGGTATGTATAATACTTTCAAACATATACAATCCGTTAGTGAGTCTAGACTCATGCAGTTTCAGAGTATCATAGGTACCACTTAAATATTAAGTTTACAATATTTCTTCACACGCCTGAATTTGTTCATGCATATTATTTACGTCCTGGAAACTATGCCCCACACTTTCTGAAAAAAAGTGAACATAACAGTAATTTTCAACTATGTATAGACTTAATAAAGTTTACAAAATCAATTAAACTCTATACTATTTCTGTCATATACATATATCAGCCAAAAACGTGTTTTTTGGGTTCAGAGGTCACAAAACGTGGACATGTGACAAAAAATGGGGGGATGGGTCAAATTTAACACAAATCTAATACATTCTCCGATGAGAATGTAAAAAATGTATTAAAGTAAAGCTATTAAGAGAATTTTTCAGATATTTAGGGACAAGTATGAGTCATTCAAATCTTTTTCTCGTAAAACACATATTAATGTCATTTAAAGATCTTAAGCTGGGATAACAACTGTCTCCCTTTTACACAGTCTAGATCAAAAATAGAATCTTGTTTTCAAGGTTAAGGGTAGCGGAAAGTGATAGAAAGGGAACGACCAGTTCCTATTTAACTCCAGTCGCGCACTATCAGTAGGGAGACTATCTAAACTAAATTTTGATTTTCTCATATATGAAAAAATGTTGTTTATCTTGAGAAATATGCATTTATAAGAAATAAAGCAGATACATATATTCATTAACATCGCAATTACGTAAATCATAAATTGACTTTGGATGATATAGACGAGGTATTACGTGCATTGGGGTGTTGAATAAAGAGAACTGTGACTCATTCAATCATGGAAAATTTGCATATTGATCATTAAAATAGAGGAAACACTGTCATTTGTTATTGCATGGGCCATCGGTATAACTATATATTTGAACTCTTGTTATAAAGTGCAGACTAACTATTGCATAATTCAATGGTGATTTTTACGCATTCTATGATCAATACAATAGAGTGATGCAATAGTGGAAACAAAGTTACTGAAAGTATATAAGAACATTCAGTTCAAAGCTATTTAACTTAACTCGTCTTCCCCTCCCCCCACCCCAACATTTATGGGCTAGCTCCACTATCCTTAGTCTTACGTCAATCCGACAACTGAGTCATACTTGCTCACTGCCCTTACCCTGCACAAAAAGGTATTTTAGAAAACATTAAGTAAGATAACAATAATAATCAAGACTTATTAAAAGTATTGGAAGCCATTGAAATAAAGTTCTACGGAATTCATTTAAGTACATATTTCCTTCTTCTTTCACAAGTTATCTAATAGGGAAATCATTTTAAAGAAATATGAATCTCTGGAAAAACGAGTCTATAATTACCGCGAAGGTGCTTATTTCTTAAAATTAATAATGTATTCAGATATCTATACATCGGAAATTCCTAAACATTCATGGATTCACATTACAGTCATCACTTGTCATTAAAAAAGGAGAAAATGTGATTTGTTTTTTTGTAAAAATAGGTGAGAAAATGGATGAGAAAAACAAATGAATATGTGACGACCTGTGATGACTAATATTATCGCATACATTATGTGACACATCACATGTAAAGTAGATAAATTAATTTTGTTAATATCGCTTATTTCTTGAAAATTGAATTCCTCGTGTTCGAACGTCATGCAATCCGTTCTGCTGTTCGTGCAAAGCGGTCTAGCTATTATGTCACAACTTCTATACTTGAAGTGACAAGGTAGAGGGAAGCCATGAACCCAAGAACCACGTTGCAGGCGTACACGTGACCGGTTCTGTGATATTTAACATTTTAATTTTCAGTCAACTGAACGGCGACTTAAGAAATTTCTTTTCCTTCTTTGTTTATATTCAATATTTCCATAATGAAAACAGGTTTGTTATCAAATAAAAACAATTCCTCACTCATGGGGATTTCCCGAATTAAATTTTCCTTTCCTTCAGATTCTCAGAACCTTTATTCGATGAAAACTTAATGAAAAAGCTAATGCTGTTAAAAAATTAGATATTACTCAGTGGGCAAAAAACATTGACATCCTGAGGACACCCTGAGAATGTCTTTAAGACGTTCTCAGGATGACAATGTCTTTAAAATATTATTGTTGGTCTATCTCATATAATTTTGCTGCTAATTTACGTTTGCAAAAGGTTGCGAATTAAACTTTGTAATAGAAAGTACGTATTTTGAAATATATGTAATATGTGCGACAGGAGGAGCTGATTAAATTCTAATAGGAAAAAAACTGGACTCTTTCTTATCTTACATAACTTAATATAATACATAATATATACTTCAATAAATATATCTAACTATTATAAGAAAATCTTCATTACGTAATTATTTCTTAAGGAATATAAAATTGTACATCAACCCCTTGTATTTATCAGTTCGAAACAGAACATTTTGTACAAAGGATTAATCGACTGAAAGTAGCACGCAGTTACACAAGCACAACAATAATACATAATCGCATAGATTCAATGTCGACATACAGAAAGGTATGAAAACTGATAATTGAATTCTGACCATTACTTTATTCTTGACGAGATTGCAATACAAGTTTGAGAGCCTTATTTATAGTCCCTTCTCTGAATTTATAGGCCAATCGTGCGCCGAATTGATTTTCATAACTGGATTCTGGAAACCCAGACATGGAACATGTCCAGTGTTAATATGTTGTATAATGTACAATTGTACATGCGAATATATGTATATAGAGTATACACAGTACGTTTCTCAGGATTAGTTTGTGCTTAAGATTGAATCTGAATTACGTCAATGTGCACACTCTACATTGCATAATGATTTGCAATATATAGCGCAACTACGAGTATCATGCACACTATTGCCCTTCTATACTGTTCTACAGATTCTATTTTAACATGGCCATTGACTCTCTTGCAAGCATGATTATAACTGCATTATACGCTTTGGCAATCTACGATTAATTTATAAATTCTCTTTACCAGTTATTATTCATAATTTTAAAAAATGTGCTGATAATACTTTATTTAAATTGAAATAAGTACTATATTCTGAATAACAAATGTTATAACTTCAAGACATTTAAAGAATTTCAAGATATTTTAACAGATTTTGAGAAAATTCAAGGGCTTCAAACTATCTAAAAATATTTAATAAGATATAAAGTGATTTTAAAAGAGTATTCAGTAAAAATATACTATTCTAATTATCCGAAAAAGTTTTTTTAAATGGGTAATAACCCAAAATTATCCTATAATTTCAATGTCAATCATATTATTTTTCATATTATTTTGTATCTTCAGGATTTTAAATCCCAGATTTATATAATATGGCGATTAATGACGTAAATTATATACATATATTATATTATACAGAATTTGATTGTAGGTATATTGCTTACGAAATTGGAAGAACAAAAGAATGCAGAACACAGAAGCTTGATTATGAGTCCCTACGTAAGTAAAGACGTAATATAACGTTATTCAAAGGTTGTTTACGATATTTTTCCACTATGCATTCATTTCTATCAGAACGCGCACGTGATATCCATAACGCAGGTCTTTATACATAAGAAAAAAAAATATATGTATATATTGTACGCCTTGATTTCATTACTCAAATGAAATGCGAAAAGAACTCAGTTGTCATAAAAGTTGTTTTAAAATTATCATAACTGAAAAACTAGCTGTATGGCACCAGTATGGCTGCCTTTCTAGGGCCTGCTTAAACTTTACCCAGCTAACAACTAGTTATTATATACGTTTTTCACCTACAACGAGCCTAGAAGTGGAGTAAAGTGGTAAACTAGTTAGAACCCGACTTATAGGCTTTATTATAATTTCTATCCTGGAATGCAGAGACACAAAACATAACTGAATTAATAACTTGGGACTCGCGTCTTCAAAGAAAAGAAAAATAATAATTTCCTTTTGATCAGCGGATGAACATCACTGACTGCGTCAGGGCTTATCATCTCTTTTACGATCAAAGAATACTTGATAAAAAATAAAGCCAAGAAGGTTATAGTGACATTTTCCGCATAGAAGACTCCCCCGAAGTCTTGTATCTTATGCTGCATGCACGTCACTCTTCAGCAAGACACACATATCCGCGTGATGACTGCATCTGCACCTTTCGCAGAAGACGACGGCATAGCACTTCCTCTATGGGGTAGGTTATTTTTAACTTGCCGTGCTGTCGTTATATTTACGGTACGCAAATGCATCTTAACCATGCTGCTTAAGAGGGTGAATAGATTCTTATTGCAACCGAAAATTCCTTGTAATGACTTTATAAAGAAAAAGTATTTAGATTGCTTGGAATATTATTACACCCCCTTTAATGTGTATAGTTCTAGTTCATCCATGTAATGATTCAAATTACAGTCATCGTTACAAAGCGTTTAAGATATTAAGGGCCGATTCCACCAACTGTGATTAAATTTTAATCCTTGATTAAATCCTTAACTTAAGTTAATCAAGGTTTAAAACTTAATCACAGTTGGTGGAATCGGCCCTAAATCCAAGATCAATATGCTGGCGAATAATGACGTAAACTGTATATATATATATATTATATAATAATTTGATTGTGAGTACTGCTATAACGAAATTGAAAGAACAAAAGAGTCCAAAATGGAAACTTCTTGAATAGGGTATTGAATAATCTCTTCGTTATTACCGAAACAATTATGTGATATGCAAAGGTTGTTTACGATATTTTTCCATTTAATAAAATAACGTGCACGTGGTACCCAATGACGCAGGTCTTTACATAAGTAAAATATATATTAAGGGTGACGCGGCATAACCGTCGTGGAAGTGACACTTTTTTAAAAACACATAAGTTCTATCTTGTTTTTCACCTCTACTGAATAGAGTATAGACAGAGTAAGTATTAAGAGTCTCAATAAATTTTACTGCACCTAGAGATTTCGTACTTCCTAGGATGTAGGTAAGTCGATATCCACGAGCACAAATCAGTCGCAATGTCACGATGAATGTAGTACCGTTTTGTGTACCACATTTCTTCAGATCATTGAAGGGTCAGGGGGACTGAATGAGCCGACACTCTTGGCCCAAGCAACGGTATATCCGGCCGGCTCCCTGGACAATAACAGGAAGTTTTGGTTACGCATTACGAAAATGGCTTGCGTAATGCGTAACTTAAGCGCGTAAATGCAAAACGGGTGCAATACCATCGCCCTCTTTCAAGCAAGACTTACATAGTGAGGCGTATATAGGTGCTGGGAAATAATTTACCGTTATACCTTTCTGCATCGCTAGACATAGGGGAATCTCACTTATTTTTTGTTTTACCTCCTATAACCCTCACTGACAAATTTCCGATTGTAGAAGCAAAGGGTGTGGTTCAATCTCTATAGTGAAGAAACCAACGATATTGGTGTTCATATGTGTATTTTTAAATAAGATAATCCATTATAAGTAATAAGTAATAATGTTTATTCTTCTATATCTATTTTTCCGAACACCATATGGTGCTATTAAAAAGAAACACCTTTAAAAAGTGGAAGGCCTGTTAAAATACTAATGTCTTCATGAGTTTTCGATCCCTCAACATATTTCAAGATTTTAGGCATTGGACGTTAGAAGGTTACTCATTGCTGATTGATTATTATGTATTATATCCTAGAGATTCCGGTTGTTCGCACCTTTTTTTTTTTTGTTCACGTCATTGAACGTTCAACATGTAGCCTATGGGCTCTTTCAATCTGACGTAATAGTGCTGGTACACGATAGCCCAGAAACACGAAGTTAAGTAGGTTTCTGGAGCAACCGCAAATACGTTTATACGTTCGTCGAGAATCTCCGGCCTGCCGAAGGCCTTGCCTCAAAATGCGATCCGGAATAGAGGCGACGCAACGATAATGGTACATTTGTGTATTTGCGCGAGATATCTTAGCAAGGGCGAAATTGCGATTGTAGCGTATAAACTGGGCCAAGAGAAACCATCCAACGTCACGTTCATTCGCTACTTTATCGTTTTCGTATTTGTTTCTGGTTATATTCTTGAACAATTGCCTTGCAGATGTAAATATGTCGACAATCGCGCAATCTTTCAAACAATACTGCATAAAAATGCACTCTGCCTTATCACTGAGCTTAAATATGTGAAGGCAATTAAACAGATTAATACTCGTAATTATTGAAAACAGTTGTTGTAAACATTTTCATGATTAAGAGAAATAAAAATTCTATTAAAAATAGGAGACTTGTGTTAAGCACAAAAATTAATAATAATAAATTATCAATTGTGATGCGTCTTTCTGTCTCTCACCATTGATGCCGCAGCTCGACTTACATTCGCAACTTCAATTTTTTTGAAGATCCCTACATGTAGTAATGCTGCTTTATTTAGTTAATTTGCCTTTTTTATGATTTTTAAAAGATACTGTAAATTTGGAAGAATTTAATCGAATTTTATGAGATTTTAAAGAATTTTACGAAATTTTAAATAAAATAAATAATTTAAAAGATACTACAAATGAAATGTTTTGAAATGGTACAAAATTTGTAATTCTTTTGTTCTTTCCTTTTATTGTCTCTTATTTTGTCATCAAGGGAGCGTGACTTTTGACCTCATTTAACATAACATATTCCTGATGTATAAGCTGGGAGGAGAAATTATTTCCGTTCGATACCATTTTCTACTATCATTGAATAATAATCATGTATGTAATTCTGAGCAGGAATCGCGGACAAGAGCAAACATTAGATAATCAACGTGTATGTAATTACTCTAATTAGTATTATTCCCTGGTACTATAGTATCTTCTTTCATCTCTCTTCATGGCCCAGATTCTTATTTATTAAAAAAAAAGCCTGGGGACTATCGAATAATCAGGAGTCGCAGATATAAACTTTTAAATGCAAAACAATTCATCGATTTGTCGTGAGATGCATCGATGGATGCATGCATTCGCGAATGCATAAATTTAGGAGGATTATAGATGAGGGCCGTAGTTAATAAATTGGTAGAATCAGGAGAGAATGTCTCTGAGGGAGATGATACGAAGATACATGCGCTCTTGGTAAAAGATTTGAGAAGTGTGGGTAATACGTAAGCATTTCATAGACGCAACAAGACGTCTATGAGTGAAATTTGTACGTAGTGGAGTTATATCACGGTTGGAGCTGTGTAATTACGTGCGTCGAGTTAGCGAGTAACTTGCATCTTTTGACGTCACTTTTATCCCTAATTTAGTGTGCCTATACGATCGAGATATCGAACGCGCGCGAGTCTACTTTGTTATTGTTATAATTTATGATAATCTATTTATTCTTTCTTAACAACATTCATTTATTTCGTCTGGCTCAGATTAAAAAATATGATGAATCGTCCAATTTTTTCCAAGAACCTAATGTATAGTAGACTCTATTTACGACTTAAAAATAAATCCTTTTCTTTTGTGATTGATATTCGCTTTTTTAGCTGTTTCTCACTGCTGAATGTTTATATGTTTACTATCTCAGTTCGAATCTTGCACGATCAGTACAAAAAACATATTTTGCAGATGCAATTCAGAGAAAAATTTAAAGAGGAAAACAGACTGGAACAACGTTACGAATTGAGTAAATAGTATGCAAAAAGTCGGGTGCAGTCGCTTTACTTTAGAAATACGTCGCCACCTGTAATCACATCATATATACGGCTCTGTTTGTAAGGTCGACCGAGGTTATACTTTATGAAAGACGCTTCGTTGTTTTTCGTCTTTGAAATGTTGAAATAATAATAAAAAAGTCTAATTTTCACAAGGATTATTAATTAACTATTTTGACGAATTACATATTAATAATCACGATCTATGAATGGAACATATATTATTGCGTATAAGATGATCTTATACCGTAAAAAATCTGCTTAAGGGGGTCGCATAGTCTAGTAACTCAATTGCAAAATATCATAACTATTCCTAAACTATTAAATATTGTAATAAAAAAACATTACTATAGTTTTATCCACGTTATTTTTTTCGCGAGAAGTTTTTGTACCTTTTGAAACTTTTTGAATTAATTTTATATCTTTAAAATTATACATTTTATATTTCGAGACTTTCAGTTTATAAAGGCTTATTTTTGTGAACAGTAGACTAAAAAGCGAAACATATCTCTTATCATAAAGTATTATTTCAAATAATAAGGAAAATAAATTGCAAAAAAACTACCTAATAATTCTTTTCTGGATAAAAATCGAGTAAAAATGTCTCTTGAATCTTTTATTCTAGCTGAAACGATCAGGTTTTTTGTGGTGAAAAAGTTTAGGTTACTGTCTCATTTATAATTTTATTTCTTTGGGATGTAGCTAGAATAAACTTAATTTAGTAATTTTAGTAAAATTTAGGTTTAGTAAAATAAACCGGATATATCTTTTATCTGAACGCATAACTCTTTTACAATTTGTACACAATTCTTATCCATGAAGAATGAATTTACGTAAATATTCACTTTTTCCTTATTTGTATAAAAGATACAACTTGAAGGTTTCTAAAAATTACGATTTATATAATACAACTTTTATAAGTATTACCCAAACGGCTGTTCATAAATTAATTCTTTTATTTCTCATAAATAAAATGTAACCTTGGGTCCTAAAATAAGCAGCCGATCATGAATTGAACGTTTAAACTAATTTTAACAAAAAATAAGAGAATATTTCACTCAAAAACACACTGACACATTAATTAAAGCTGGTTTGCGTAACGAAATACGTGCATATACAGAAATAAAATTCAATGACCTTCAGCTTTATAAAGAATATTTTAATTTCAATTGAATTAACTAACGTTAGCTTCATTATTTTTATCTTCGCAAAATACGAGACGAAAAGCAAAAGAGTAAATGACGTAAAAGTGCGAAAGGTCAAGTCCTACCATCGATCGAGTGAAAAATACATAAATCGTGGCAATTATTTTAAAATAAAGTTTCGCCAAGTTTTAAAAACGTTTAGGAAAATATTTTTCTATTGGCGACAGGACAAATTTTTAAGTATAAAGATAATAAGCGAATATCAATAAAGAGGTTCATGCTTCAATAGTTACATAAATAAATTATGATTCCTGACCTTCACTTGATATAAAATTATAAAAAAAGTGGCGTCATTTTTATCTAAACTTTTAAAAAAGATTTTAGTGGGTCCGCTGCTGGATAAAGTATGCGTCATAGACATTGAGGAAAAAAACAAATTATTCGCCTTGTCGTTGGATCAGGTCAGGTCTACGAAATTAGAACATACTCAGAACACTGCGTTAAAGATAATCAACTCAGCTGGAGGTGATTGCGAGGTCGACATAAATACATCAGAAGTACTTATGAAAGCAAAATATTACCAGCACAATTTCAGTAAATATTGCCCAAACCAAGACAACATTTCTAGGAGGCATTATACATTTTTCAAATAAAATTAGGAGGTAATATATTTATTATCTATTGTGAAATCAAGGATTATTCTAGGATTTTGTATTTATAAAAATTTTTTCACATAATATATAATTTGATTGTGTGTAAATGTTAATATAAATCATAAAGTACTTAAAAAAATATTTAAATCATTTTTTAAATCCAAATCCAGGTGTCGCAATTAAATCTTTAGTCTTTTCTCGTAGGTAAACTATAGTAAAAATATTTCAGATTAATCGGTAAAAAATCGCAAGTACATAAAAAACTTTACAAAATGTGGTATATGTATTACCGGTTAAGAATAATTTACCTTCTGGGATTATATTTAAAATTCGAAAACATCAAGATTAAAAGGGAATTTTTTCCCATGAGATAAATTTTTTAAAGAATATTCAATAAGATGGAAAATTTAAGATGAAATTATTTTAAAGATGACGTCTTAAGCAAAACACTTTTTTAAAAGATAGCAACTGATTAAACTGCGTCTGCATTTTAAATTCTGAGAATTGAAAAATCGAGTGTTGCATAGTCGCGTAATAAAAAATGGTATCTTATCAGAGGTCGTTGAATTTACTTCAATCGGTAGAAAATTATTTGTCCAGCATTCAAGTTGTGATACGATTCTCAGAACGCGAAAACAAACTCTATATAGATCCACCTTTGCTTATGGAAGAATAATTCAACAAAATGGGGTCTATGAAAACAAGATATTTTATTTACTGGTATTGCAAAAAATTTTTGGGAAAGAATTATTACGAAATCGCATCAGAGGTCATACGCGATCGAAATTAAAGACGATTGTACTAAATATAAAAATTTTACGAACTGTTTACGAAAGCTGAGTATAGAGGCAAAGAATGCGTAAAAAAATAAGGAAAACATATGCATTTTTCTGGTAGGTATCATTATGTTAGGTCAGGTCTGCGAATTTAGCGTCTTACATCATCAGAACTGCGCACCAGCGTAGCCCACTGTGTAGACAAAAACAAATATATCGTATAGCACAAGTGAATTTTAAACAGATAGGAATAGCTAAAAAAAAAAAGAACAAAAAAGACGAAAGATATACTCATATTCAAAAAAGTTTTGTGAGTAGTTAATTTCTTTAATTAATGTACATAAATTATTGCAATTATTGTTCCAAGTCTCTAGAAATAATTTTGAGAGTAAATATTTTAATGTGATTTAAACAATTTTATCCGAGCTGTATACAAATTTCAAAAAATATCAAAATATTTCAAGAGTTTTTAAAAAAAAATTTTTAAAAACAACAAGTTTTCCAGTCTTGGACGTATCAATTTTACATAGTTTATTTGTCAAGCGGAAGGGCGTGGTTAAATAAAGTGGGCGTGTTTTCGGACGTGCCAAAAAAAAACTAGCTGTGATGAAGGGAAATATGATTGAGGGTAACGATAAAAAAGTGGGCTAATTATTAATGAATATGAGTTGTGAATAAATAAAGTAGGGGCGTCATAATTAGTGAAATGAAGAGGTTTGTGTTAATTCATATTTAATGGGCGTGAGCAAAGAAAGGGGGCGTGTCTAAATACATATTTTTGATTAAAAATATGTAAATGTGTGTACGATTTTAAGATAAATAGAATTTATTTCAGCGTAAATAGCAAAGATGAAGGTTTTCAAATAATAAAAAGAGTTGAATTTAAAGTGAGAGTTATGCAGCTTATAAGATTATAGTAACCAATTAGCTGTGTAGTAATAAATTACAACGCGCTTACTTAGCGCTAAATTACGTAAGTGCACCATTACTATGCTTACTGCACTTCTCGCACCCGTTCACCGTATCTAGGAAGGTATCATTATCCTGTTTACCGCAGCTCGTTTTAATCGTTGTTGATGTTTTATAAAAGACGGGGCTATATTTATACTTTTAATTTAAATTCATTGATTACTGCAGATATATGAGTCTGATACTGAAATGACAAAACTTCTTTAAAATGAGTTATTTCTAAAATTGAAAAGACCATCATTTGTCGCATTGACGCAAATTTTTCAGAAAAGAATTAGCACGTATCCTTGATCTTGATGTGCAAAAATCTTTGCACAGATCTTTGTAGCAGATCGTTTACCGAATTGGTTGGTTTCATTTTAGTAAACACGTGTGACATAAAGGAGAATTTTTAGGCTGTCATCAGACTCGACAAACACGATTTTACACTTTTTACATTATTAAAAAAACCATCGTGAAATATGACATTATGGAGTTTCCAAGAAGAAATGTTTTTTAGGAGGCTTTCAATGAAATATTGTGCAATTTTTTTCTGTTTTCATGATGATTAAACCTGCTTTTGTGATGCAAGAGTTTGAGTATACAAGATTAACTTTTTTCTTTTTTTTTTGATAAGAGTCTATATTGCCCAGGTCATCGAACGGTTATGAATTTGCCAAGGAGCGAACAATAGCTGCGGAGTGCATACAAGTCTTAATATTGTGCAACCTGAGCCCAAGTATTTCGTCAGTATTTCAAAATATCATTTGATCATTTCGCTAAATGCCATGCAGAAAATAAAATTATCAAGGATATTTGTTTAGCAGTATTATTTCCATAATGGATAGTCATTTCGATTACCAATAGACTATAACTTGTGGCCTACTTATTTCTATCAAAAGTGCGCAGTAATCGTTAATCGAATTATATTTAAAAAAGTTTGTTTTATAGTTCTAATCTCTAATCAAATTTCTAAAGACTAGAATGAAATCTGATTAATGATTATTATCAATCCCCTGAATTTTTAATACAGATTTTAATAAATCAACATTTTATTCTGGATGAACATGACTGTAATATATTGTCTACTGCAAAAGTAAAACTGAAAAAATTATCAGCAAATTAAAAAAGAAGGAGGCGTTCAATGAACTCATTATATTTGCTCAAAGTCGACTGATAATTAACAAATTGATAAGACGGTTTTGGTAAGAGTTGACATTGAAAAGTTAATTAGATTTATGCAGGCGGAGATAAAATATTGCATCATATTAGGCAAGTCGTGTTTAGTTCACTTCTTTATATCTTTCCTCAATTTTTTCATAATTTTTTTATTATGTATTTGATAGGACACATTAAACATTTAACCTAAATTTAATGACAAATCTATAGTAATTTATAGAAAAATCACAAATTATTATAGGTATATATCATAATAAAAAATTCCACATTTCACATAATAAAACGATTTATTTGGTGCAACGAAAATTTATTAGTAGCGATTGCACATTATTGTGCAATAACTGTTTCAATATTGTATATTATACTGCCCAATTGCTTCAGTAAATTAAAGTCAGGAGAAATACCATTCAAAACAATTTGCCGTTGATCTTCACTTCCTGTTTAAATATACTGTTTTAAATCACATATACATATAATCTTTTAACCTTCCAATTTTATAACGCACTAGAATATCATGCGAGCGCTACAGCACGCGCTTTGGGTCAATATTTTATAGGCTTATGATAATTTTTTAATCCCTAAATGCCACTCGGGGTCATTTGGACCCCAAGGAAAGTCGTAAAAGTTGCGTAAATTGTCCTAATCAAGTAATTAGATATCTTATAGTCTGATTGCGCAAGTGCAATGGAAAAGATGATATTTTTGCAAGATTCAGTCAGTGAGGCATATAATATTCCAGACTGGCTAAAGCTCCTCACATATTTTTTGACCCTGAGTGGGACAGAGTTCGACGGCCGCAAGAACCGACAAGGTCGCGCATGATGCAAGAGAATAACACCTCTGCAGTGGTCCTCACTTATAGCATTATGAGAGCAGAGTCATTGCATGGCCACGCATACACCAATACTTTCAACAAGCTTTTGATATAAATATAAATGATATCGATACCTATGCGATTTTTCCCTCCTGCCACAATTGCATGCAACTTTCAAAAGTCTTAGTGTATCCGGGTGTCTGCACACATTGGATATTACGTCAATACACACACACACACACATATATATATATATATATATGTATATGTGACATATATATATATGACTACCCAATATTCAGCTTGCACCAATATAAAAACTGACACCGATAGGTTGCTCCCTCTTGGATAAGAGAATGAGAAAGAGGAATCATATGTGGAGAATGAGAGAATTTCTCCAGCGGTAAGTCAAAATAATGCGCGCGCAAGCTGCCCCGTTTAAGAGCAGTGATTCAAGTTTAAAAGAATGTTAAATTTTATTGACTGGGATTGAAGGTCAAGGTTTTTTGTTGCTCTTAGCCAAATTTTTTAATTAATTCGTCTTTTCACCTACTTTTAATGACAATTGGTACTGCGTAATGACTGAAATCATCCAATGTATGATTCTTCGAAAAAAGGTTCTTATAAAAGGAGGGTTCTTTCTTACAATTCAAACATGAAAAAATGAGGTTGATTAATTGGCCGCCCTGTATTAACTCATTGGATGTTTCTCGCGCTTCGC
Organism: Synergus umbraculus; assembly: GCA_900474325.1. Classification (NCBI taxonomy): domain Eukaryota; kingdom Metazoa; phylum Arthropoda; class Insecta; order Hymenoptera; family Cynipidae; genus Synergus; species Synergus umbraculus. The sequence goes on along the minus strand of UCOK01000006.1, from coordinate 85,341 downwards.
TAAATTAGCTAAGTAGCCTGTTATCGTTCATTACGTTGATTGCGACCCATTGTGCGACGCATTTCAGCACGTCAAAGTAAACGACCTCTGTAAATCCTCCTATCGTTGGCCAGGTCAGTAAACTCACCTTTTTCTCAATAAAAAGTTGATATATAATTTAATGCCATTGCTTAAGTCTGTGATAAAAAAAGATTATTTAAGAAAAATATTCTTCATACAAACTCATACTTTGCAGTTTTGAGAGTAAAAGCAGGCAGTTATATTTCAAGGAAAAAGTCTTAGTTCAAATATGAGTATTGACTGAATTTAAAGCATATATGGGAATTTTAATGATGATTCAAAATGGAGTGAAGAAAAAAAATTAGTAGGTACTTATATATTAAGTTTTTTTGGATAAAAAATTTTTTTATATATTTAGTTCTGGAGTTTAAACTGTTTTTTTGCCATGTTAACAAGGTGAAAGAAAATTTTTCAAATGGAAATCTTTTATGATTGAAGGAAGGTTGCCAGACAATCATCAACTTTGTACATGAGCAGATAAGAATTTGTGCCACTAGAAACCGATATGTTGTTTGCGAAACAGAGAAGTGCCTGCTTCTTAACTCGCACTCAGATATGCAGTTATCACTTAAGATGACTTTTGGTTATGCAAAAAGGTGAAATGTTGCCATTTTAATCCAAGATTATATTCTCGGTACGATCTAAGACTTGGAGTTGCAGACAAGAGTTAGGTAATAATATGTGACTTGAATGAGACTTATATAGTTTACGTGCTGATAGTGACAAGTTGAACTCAATATTAAAATATAAAATATTATAAATCAATATATAATTCAAAAAGAATTTAAGTTCAATTGAAAAAAATTAAAAACAATTCGACATCAAGAAGTATTCGAAGAATTTCCAATGGAAATTTCAGGAATTTCCTGTTTCGGAAATTTTTATATTTCGGGAATTTTCAACTTCGAGAATTTTAAATTTCGGTAAATTATATTTACGTGATTCCGCGGAATCGGAAGAGATTATTTTAAATGATTTTGAAGGGATTTTAAATGAATTCAAAAAATATAAAAATTCCAAGTATTCAAGTTTATCAATATTGAGAAAATATGAAAAGATGACAAATTTCCAAAGTAGGTGAAATTAGATGAACACATCTAGAGTAATAAGTGATAAAAAATGAATATGACAAAAGCTGCGCGATGACTGTGATATATGAATAGGTATTGAGCTGTTTATACTACATAGCTTCAATTTTCACGAGTTTTGCTTAACAGATTATACGTGCATTATGCCATCGATAGACTATTAAACAGAGCACGGGTACCTAGATTTTATTGCTTTTAAATGGGTTTACGCAATAAATCTTAATATACACATACATCTATATGTTCATAATGCAACTAGAATGGCAGCAGGCGTCATTTATGTCGTTATACTATTCGCGAGTAATACATTTTGTAATAGATGAAAATAAGAAAGAAAGATTCGTAAAAATTGATTGTGAGGTAATAACGAAAAAGTGGAGCATAAAACTGATGTAATAAGAATATAAGTTGATGGCTGTTGAAAGAAAATATGGTTTTAGGTAACATTTTCTGTTAGGTAGTTTCGAAAACCCTAAAACAATTTCTACTTAAGATATGTATTTTAAAATAGTTAATCATAATGATTTTTTAATACAAATTCCTCCTATTTCCTAATGATATTTACATTTGCAAGTTTCAAGTGATTTTCCAATAGTGGCTTTCAGGTTACTTATTTATCAGGAGTAACATGCGGACACGTACGTTTCAGATAACGTGTTTTGATCAAACGACATACAGCCAACAATAATTGCATTTAAAACTCAGTTTGCTTTGAAAATGATATATCCATCGCTGACTTTATGAATGGAAAAAGACTACATAATGTGTAAGGAAATATTCAAGTGGTCAGAACATTGCATGGTCACGTGTGTTTGGCACGTGGCTGAAGCGAACACGTTCGCGAGTTAATCTTATAAGAGGTATAAAAAATTCCTTACGAAATGTATATTTCATAACCGATACTTAAAATTGCTTTAATAGATTCTACCCGATATAACTGCTTAGAATAAAAACCTTTATTCTTTGATATTATTCCGTAATAAGCCACACTGTTGGATTTGAACGATTTTCAAAAAATTGAATATCACAAGTGATATTGGAAATTTAAAAAGGGATAGAAAGAGATTTCGCAAAAGATTTCAAAGATAGCGTATACCTTATTATTATACATTTCTGAAATAAGATAGTTTAAGATAGTTCTTAACATTGTGTGCATCGTGGCATTGGTATTAGATTTGCACACGATGCAGATATCAATGATCTATCTTGACATTTGCCGTCACCCTCGGGGCTCGAGGTAAGCCTAGTTGGGCTCGGCACTTATTCCTAGCTAACTTATCCCTAACTGCTAATATAGTCAACGAGTCAACTATATAAAACATAAATTGCTTGTCTGACTGTCTACAAACACCAGCAAATTGAGAAAAAAAAATTGTGACTAAAACTCTAAAAGATACACTGAGAAAAATATTTTTGCAACAAAATATTGTTTTGTTGTCTGAACAACATTTCAAGTATTGAAACGGGATTTATGTAATTTAAAAGTTTGAATAATTTTCGTATGTCTCAAGGGATTCTAGGAGATGATGACTAACAATTTCCAAAGATTAAAAAGAAATTTGCGGTAATGTTTGAAATTATAAAGCGTTTCAATAAATTTTCAGAGATACGGTAAGAAGTTTCTCAATGGTATTTTAATTGTAATAGATCATTCAATCCTTTCTAGAAGAAATGCGAATTATAATAATTTTGTCAAACTTAAAGTTCGTATTGCTAAAGCTTTCTTAACATGGAAATAAGAAGCCTATTGTATGCAGTAGCATTTATAACGAGTAACGATTTAAACAATGATGCTTCGACATTTGATACTCAAAGTTGCAACAGACTATTGCGTAAATTGCAAAGCGTGTGAATTGCATTATTTTTTCCATGTAATTTCATTTAGAAATTAAAGAAAACTTTCAAAACTTTGGCTCATTCGAATAAATGGTTTCATTAATTTTTTTACTTAGTAAGACTTTTTCAAAAAAGCGTAATTCTGCTTTGAATCTTTATACATATTAGAAGGAATTAAACATTATACGTGTGCTGGTCTTACGGCACGTGAGCGCAGAAAAACGTGAGCATTATAAAACAATTCTTTGTCTCTTTGTCACTCTCCTGCTCTCCGCCTCTCTCTTCGTATTATTCCTTCTTTCCCATTACATAGCCTCGTGAGGAGGAAATATTGTTCAAAGAATCCGGTGGGATTGATATTCTATTTGTAAAACATTTTCAAGAGTAGACGAGTGCCGAAGCAATTCGCAAAACTTCTAATAAGGCAAACCGAAGATATACTGCTGGGACAATATTAAATATCGTTAATTGCATAACTTCTATAGCCTGCTTGCATTAATGTTCAAGAAAACGTTTTTTCCCTGGAAACTGGATTTTGTCACTGCTACAAAGCTTCCTCTATGAGGAAGCAGCAAAAGTACTACAAATCTCATGAAATCTTTTTAAATGTCTTAAAATCTTGTCAAATAAAAATAAAACCCTTAAAATATCTTGAAATTCTTTAAAATTTATTAAAATTCTTTAAAACCACTTGATTGAAATCTATAATTGAGTTTTTTCTAGTTTAATATAGAATTGCATGTATGTAATTATAAGGAGGATGAAACTCATATCAGATCACGTAAGAAACGCGTGTTAGTAGTCGAGGTAAGTCTCTGATGCGAATTAATCGCCGAGAAAATGTCGAGGGAATATGACATTAATGTTTACAATTACGGATTTAATTATCAGGAAGGACAGTGCGAGTAATATAAAGAATGTATGTACTTGACTCTCGATGGTGCGTGCTTCATTTAGCTACTTTTACTTAGAAGTACATCATATTATTCCGGTAAAGAGTCGTCGTAAATTTCATAGGCTCTATCTTGGTGCCCTTCGAACGAGATTTATTTTATTATTTTGGCTGAAAGTTTAAAAAAGTATGTCATCGATTGATAGGCCTTAGTGCAAAAAAAAAACAAACAATCTTGCAGCGTTAGGTAACTTGGACTCTAGAAACTAGGTCGAGAGGCAAGACTATATCATCTTCATGTGTTTGCACAATAAATTATTATGTAAACCATCCGAGATTCGCAACAATTGTGGATTCGTTTATAATTCTACTCTTTATACTTCAATTTCCAAATTTTATTCTCACTCTAAGCAAGATATTTACTTATTAATAAGGAAATTTAGATAGAAATAGGGAGTAGGTATAATTTAATAAATTTATTAATAAAAAATTTAGAGAATCGCTTTATTCAGCGAGATTGTATATGTATTGACAAAAAAAAACGAACAAGACCAGAAGGGTATATTGTATATATGTTTGTGCAGCTATTTTTACTGCAGCGCCTATTCCACTCAGTTAGGGACTGCAATGCAACCTTTATTATTAAATCAAGGTTGTTAGCTTTCACTCTGCGGAATGGCGAGATACAAGATCTGCATTACACCACAGCTCGTTGCCCCTTGCCTTTTGATAATGTAAAACTGCGTCCGGATTTTGAAACAGACAATTGAACTCAACGTACTAACGATTTCCTCAAATAAAGGAAATAAAAAAATTTATTCATTTTTTCTAAGGGGGTACCCACCGTGTCGCCTGAAATTTTTACGATATATTCCACGAATTTTTACATTCTCATCTCAGAGAAAATGTATTGTCCCTGAATCCAAAAAAACATGTTTTTAAGAATGTGTCTGTCTGTAGATTGTTTAGTTTATTAACACAATTTAAATTTCGAAAGAATTGACATAGATTGGATTGGCCTTTGGTATACTACTGTGATGGCTCATGGAAACAGGAATTTCACATACCTATCAGTGTTTCAAATCAATCTACCATATGATCTTTTATAAATAAGTAAATTAATCAACAAATAAATGAATAATGAGTAATCAGTAATGATGGACACGCAACCATTTACAATTCTTGCATCATCCTGAGAAAAACATTAGATTTGGATCAAGAACATCGACGTTGATGGCTTTATTCTTTCATTCAGCGGATCCAGCCACTACAACACAGGGTCGTTGAAAACACTATTATGAGATAAACGGTGATCTAACACTTTACGCAATGCTAAGCTATTGCCTGTAGATCAATTAATTTGCAATTGCAAAATCTTTCTATGATTAACATTGCATGAGTGATGAACAAGCGGGTCTTGGCCAGTGTCCTTCGTACATCCTCAGCTTTTATCCTTTTTTCTATACCCTCTTATCTGCAGAATATATAGTGGACACTTGTAACAATATTCATATTATATACTTCATAAAGGAAAAGCTAACGTTCATTTTTGAACCGTTAGTTAACCTTCGCAATTCGCGTCCGAAATATTTGTAATGCGTCAACGATGACTGCGTTTCCTAGTTAACACACAGAGATAACTTACTACTCTATATATATTTACAGTGCCCTGCATTAATGCCTTCCTTTGTAAACATGTTAAAACTCAACCCTTAAGATCATGCCTTAAGATTCTAATGAAAACCAGGGTTGGGTTGAAATATGTTTACAAAGGAAGGCATTAATGCAGGGCACTGTACAATTACGTTTATATAAAAGCTATATATGTATAAAAGATCCTTGAAAGTTTTATTATATATGTAATACTTATTTCTTGGACGGATAAATATAAATCCTTTGACATGGTTTTTAAAGGTTAGACTTATAAAAAATAAATTAATAGTTATGCGAAAATTTCTGTGGAAGGAAAGTAAGATGAATGACTAAGTATACGTATCCTTTAGATTGGTTCAAGTACCAGTGAGTAATTTGACACTTGCGCTAAATTTGTTTGAGTTGACACAGTTCAACCTGCCGGCTGCATTATTGTATTTTTTTGCAACAAAATTAGACTTTTCAGTACATCCAGACTTGTATTTTCAAAAGACTTGTTGAAATCTAATTACAATAATCTAAAGCCTCGTTGGCCTGCGAGCAGGATTGACGCCGACAAGCATATCCATAACTGTCAGCACTAATATAAAGGCGGAGCATTATGTATATGAACGAAAAAAAAATGAAAGAGGGATGTTTGCTAACGGGGCATTGAGAGGCGAAACACATGTGGGACATATATTATATGAGCTCTCGAGAAATTCTCGTGAGTGCAGCTTTTATAGAAAAATAGTATATCTGCATCTTGTGAAAATTGAATAAGGATCTTAAAGAATTTCAAGGAATTTTATTGGCTTTTATTTGATTTTAAGGAATTTCAAAGTATATATAAATTGAATAGTGCAGTTATGACAAATGACAAACATTGAGACAAAAAGACCCTCCTTTGTGAATTTTATGAGACAAATATATGGAATGGATGAAATACTTTTTGAGATTGTATGACTTTAGTGAGTTTTATGAACTGCGGATTATCCAGTCTAGCCCACTTTCTTTTGGGTTTATGTGCTTATGGGTTGTATGACAACTGCATAAAGAAAATATGAGTGTCGCAGAAGTTAAAAATAATGTAGTGAATCCGTTTTACGAACGTCATTAACGCAGGATGAAAATAAAGCTTCGACCTGTCTTATGCGACGATGGCGACAAAAGGGGAAGACGCGTGCGCTTTACAAGAATTGTAAGCTCAGCTTGCACACACCGACAGATGGACCGAAAGACAAGAGGACAGACGGATGGATAAATCACACTAGCTTTACTCGGCGCTTATTCTCTAACATCAGTCTCGTGGCCCAGACAAAAATCGTACAAAAATTAAGCCCATGAACGCCCACAGCGAATTCGACTCCGAAAAACTCTTATGACCCCGTCTCATCTTCTTTGTTCGACTAGTGTAACGCTTCCTACATGTGGGGTATTGCAATTTTTTTATGTTTTCAAGGGGGCGATATTTGTCATGGAATGTGTGGGAGAAGGATTTAATTTAGAAAACGAGATTTTTTTTTAAATCCAATTACACAAATTTAATTAGGTAATGTTTAGAATAGAGTACTAATTTATACATGTTATATGTATATTATATAGTAATAGAAATGCATCAAGCATTTACTGAAATTTTAAGAAATTTCAAGTGATTTTAGAGGATATATCAGAATATTTTAAGAGACTTTTAAGAAATTTTACAGGATCTCTAAGAATTAAAGGGATTTTATGATTTAGATTGATAATTCGGAAAATTATTTTTTTCAAACCGGAAATCTGTACGATATTATAAAAGACGTCGCCAAATTTTGTGCCCACCGGGTCACTTCTCGCATCAAAAATAAAATCAAGGACAATTTTTTCCTTTTTTGTTCAGATTTTTTTCAATTCCCGGATTTCCTTAAATTCCCCCCAAAAAATGTTTAAAAAAGGTGAATAGTTATATAACGTCTGTGCTGATGCCTGTGTTTCTATAAATATGTTGTTGACATTAAATCTCATTTTATTCCTATTCAGAATCTCTCTTGTATTTGAAAAAACGCATCTAAAGTATGCAAAAACTGATCCGAAGCTAATATTCCGCTCATCGGCTTATCTCAGGATTACGTTACAATGCATGAACGGTAACGGATAATACACCTACCGTTACCGATCACTGCTGGTCTGATTCATTTCCGATCCTCGATTCATTTCTAGCCAGTTTGATCTTATAGATTCTTCATCCTGTCTTCATGGCCCTAGAATTCGTTGGGTTAATGTACGGTACTTTTGACAAATGGTGGCGCGGCGCGCGGGCAGTGGTAAACATTCTAATTCCGTTAGTGGGTTACGCTAGCTCTCATCATATGATGTACATTGTACAATGAAGCATTCCATCAATTTCCATAACCGAATGCTGGCCATGCTCTTTAATCGCGCGATCAGATGTTTTGTAATACCGTTAGTGAACTTATTATATCGTATTATATGCCAGCATTTAAATACTTTTGTATTAGTGCGCTCCTCTTATAGAAACAACGCGATCGGATGAATCAGATTAAATCGTTGCTAATTTTATAATGAGTGCGAAACGACTCTTGCGTGTATACGTCAAAAATCTTTTTTTTTATTATAAGTTTTATATGAGAGTGTAATATATATATATAATACATTATACATATATGTATGTATTATAATTTCTGTTCCAGTATATACTGAATTTTCGATATAATTAAGTGAAGATTATATTAGGGTACTTATATTTCTTTTTTTGGACAAACGGATGAAAAATGTTTGGAATTTGGTATGTATTTACGCAAACGCAGCTTATCACGATGTGACCTCGAGATCGTCCCGGGTGTGACCTTCGTTTATCCATGAAACGGTCCTTCTTCGGGATAACGGTATTCCTTGTACCGGAAGATCAGAGCGCACGATATTTTGGCATTTCAGATTCACGGGCCATGAATCCCAACAGGCGTTCTCTTCATTCATATTGGTCATTGGTCATTGGGACGGTCATTATGGGTTAGGTAACCGTTTTAACGGATAAACTTTTTTTTTCATTTCTTTGCCGTTATCATTTCTCTCTCCGGGTCACTCCCGGGTGCTAAATTAATATTCGACCTTGACTTGCAGAAATTTTAATATGCGGAATAAATAAACGATGATTTGTGTGTTATATATTATTCAGTTATATTTTTTGCAAGATAAAATCTTAGTTTTCTTCCTTCTTCGTTCGAAATATATGTGTATAAACTTTAAATAATTTTTATAGAGATGAAAAAAGTGTAAATTTTAAGGTTGAATAACACACACACACACAATTCTGTAACGCGTTACCGTTATACTTTTTTCAAAATAGTAACTTTTTATCGATACCGTTTCCCAAAATAAATAACGATATCGATAATATAAGGGGCCATCTATATATACCACCTTGAATTTGATTGAATCCGACTTGATTTGTCTAGAGTTCTTTTGATTTCTTTAGAATTTTTTGAGTTACATTTTATTGACTTGGATTGAAAATCAAGGTTCATTTTTTGCTTTTAGCCATAGTTATATTCATTAAAAAAATCAGCTTTTCATCTTTTTTAATAACAATACCTACCTCATACCATAATGACTGAAATTATTCAAGTCACTCATTTGAAACTATAATTAGCATGAAATTCGGCGTGCCGAAATTGCAGGTTGGGTCTGAATAATGCAATTCGTTGGACGTACCGTTGCGGGCGGGCCATAATGCACTCTGCAGTGAAATGCCGGGTGATCTAGTTTTTTGTCGTACCGGGCCATTAAAACATTTAAGTAAGCAGCTTTGAGAAGCTATCAGTGCGTAGCTTAACGGTAACTTGCCGGGCCAGGCGGCATGGTAGATACAATTCCGATGAGATCCATCGCAATGGTGTCGCGTTGTGTTGGTGTTGCCTGGTGTTGCCGTTGAGCCATGCTCTCTGAAAGGGGTCTCACCTTTGCTCTAGATTGCACGGCTCGCCGCGGTGCAAAATGTGGCACGCTGTCGACCGTATCCGGGGCAGCGTAATAATGATAAGCCGGCCCAAGAAATTACTAAAATACCCACAAACTGCACCCACGCACTTATATATATCCAATACAGCTACCAACCGAAATCATAAATTAGACTCAACTTACCATAAAATCTGCATTACCCAGCAAGAAATCGTCTTTTTTTTTTGGAAAATAAAGATACATATATACATATAATGTGGTGGACCAGAGTTTTAAAGAGATAGCTTTCTATCTTATTTTTACACGAACATATCAGTAATATATGTAATATCAATTTTTCTAAATTGCGGCGTTGCAATTAAGAATAAATGTATCATACAAGTAACAAATTCCCAGAATAGGTGAAAAAATGTGAATATAGGTGACTGCAGTTTTGCTCTTTGCAAAACGAGATCTCTGATTGAAATATATATTTCACAATGAACATAATCTAATAAGATGTCAGCAGGTGTGCATGAGCCGACTACTTGTTCCTATTACTCGAGAACGAGATAAGAGCTTGCTTAATGTCTTGTATGTTCCGTTAGGTTGTTGCCTCATCGTTGTCGGTTGCTCTACCAACATCGATAGTGTACGTAGCGTCGGCGGGGGAAGTCGATTGCTCATCTTCTTACCTAATAACTACGTCCGTTACCGTTGCATGCCATTAGTTTACGGCGGGTTGCCTCTGACAAGAATTCAATTGCGATTGGTCATCAGTAATACTAATCTCTTCACCTAGTTCCATCAAAATCTTTCTATTTCAATTAAAATAACACTAAACGCTTAAGTCAGCTTATTAAGTTAGCTATATTAACTCAAGTAAAATAATATATTCTAGTTAGTCGATTCCGCCTGTTTAAAGAACATTTGCTTTTTTATTCAAATATAGTTCAGAAGATTAATTACTGCATTAATCACTCTCAAGAGATAACACACAAAATTGCTAGATATATGTAACTACATTTTATATATTCCAACATATTTTAATGTCCTTTAACCTGCAGACCAATTCTCAAGTCAATAAAATTTAAATTAAGAATTCAAAAGAATCTAACTGAATTCTAAAGAAATCAAGAGAACTTTAAACAAATTAAATTAGCGGATTCAATTAAATTCAAGGTGAATTCAATGAAATTTAACGTCAATTAAAAAGAATTCAAGACGTTTTTATTGATTTTAAGGAAATTCAACATGCTTAGAAGCGATTTACAAAGACTCTTTATGACTATGTTTTCAATTGGTTCTAAAAAGATTAACCGATTTAAGATCTAAGAGTATAATTCAATCAAAAAAGAGGATTCCACTTGGAGGTCTTTTCTAAAGTGTGCGATAAAAACAATAAAGGTCAGAAGAAGTCCTTCGAATACGCGTTTGCAACTTCCGTTTTGGTTCTAGGCCATAAAGTGGACGAACCATTCGATAGCCTCCTTCAGAATATTTCTTTTTAATTGAAGTAAACACAAAAAATTTACCTGCCTGCTTCGTAACCTAATTCCGAAATTATATAGATTAAGAAAAACGTACATTGATGTAATTTAATCATTTTACCAAAGGACAGATAGAAAAAAAGCTCTCATCCCCTCATTCTGTCACAAAAAATCCTAATTTTTGAGATTATTGAAAAACGGTTTGGAAATAGAGCCCGATCTTTAACCCTTTAATGACGTGGGATTTTTAACTACACGCATACGTCATCAAGTGCGTACGAGTCTAAATGTAAGATTAATAAGTATACATATACGTCATTGAGGCTAAAAATATATCTAGTTTTGTGCTAAAGTATTAATGCTAGACAAATATTTCCGTAAACAAGAAAACTCGCATATGCAATGTATATTATGATACTGACAGTCACTGTAGTTACAATTAGAGTGCATAATAAGCGCAACTATAATACGCGAATTTTTTACACACATTACAAGATAGAAATTTGGTGTACTTCGAAAGCAAGAAATCAGTCATCACAGTACCTATTAATTGTCATGAAAAAAACCTGGTTTAGTACATTTTAAACATAAAAAAAATATAAATTTTATTGAACTTACTGTTACTCAGATCAAAACTAGTTAAAAAATTTTGATCATAGATTGAATGTACATAAAAGAAGCTTTAAAATAATAGTTACTTGCAGAAAAAAAGAACACCTAATAAGTTTCAAAGATATTTTTGACATGATTTTAACTATTTTGACAAACAAGTCAAATCAAACATTTGTTTAACTCTATAAAAAAACATAATGATATATTTCTATAGTGATGTGCAGTTCTTCGATATATAATTTTGCTGTCTACCTTTGCTAGAATGCAGCAACAGACTGTATTAATTTTTCAACCAAAATAGAATAAAATGTATCAGTTCTTTAAACTATAGAAAGTAAAATATATCGTCTTTTTATCTTCACATCTATCTAAAAATTTATCCCTATCAGAAGGTTGTAATATTGATTTCGATATAGGCAATAATTGATTGATAAATTGCTATATCTGTTTATCTCACCAGGGCAACTTTGAACTCATTATTGTGTAACAGAAACTTATCTGTTATAAATTCTATAGAAAAATAATTCCGCGCGATTGTCGACTGACTCATTGCATTTTCTATGCAATTTAATACAGAAAATAACGCGAATCGAATACTTGCAATTGAAATCATCATCTTCCAATAAAAAGCACGCCGCTAAGCTAATCGAATTGTCGATTTAATTAATTTTAAATTTACATGGTATTATGTCAGTCAATAACTTTTTTTCCATTGAATGATTCATAGGTTTTAAGTAGGTATAATGCTGCCAGAATAATGCGAGATTCTTTTACAGTCAGTTTATTCGAAATTCAAATTTGCTTGTAAAAACAGTTTTATTAGAATTATAAATTGAAATTTCTAAGAAAATACCTATTTAATTGAATTATTTAGGCGGAACTAATATTTAGTTGACGTTTCTTATCTCCACGTGCTTTAGCCTTATAAACATATTTTCTTCTGATTTTATTTCGGTATATGGTGGCCACGCGCGAATAAGTGCTGATCGTGACATAATTTTTAACCTAATAGATAACGTGTGTTTGAATAAGCATGAGTCATTACGTAAATACAAGACTAATCACTAAACGCGTGTTTGAGCGCGTGTGTTTCGTCTTTGACACTGAAATGACAATTCAAATCCCAACACCAAATGAATTTTTAATCAACAAGGTTGGCGCACTAAATATGAAGTTAGCTTTAAGGTGAATCCGTGAAGTTAGCCGAAATTCATGTCCTTCTTTTTAGAAAATACATACATATGTTGAAGAATAATAGGACTAGCAAACCAACCAACTTAGGCGCTACACGCATGATTATTTATTGTTTTAGTTCTTACAATTAATTTCAAGTCATTCATAAGCCAATCACTTTCTTAATCTGAATCAGTGGAATTCGCTGATTTAAATTTAATAGAGAGTAGGTTTGAAACAACAATGTATGCGAGATTTTAAAGACATTTCGTTCATCATATGTACCTTTTTAGAGAGGGATTTTAAAAAGATTCTTTAAGATTTTAAAAGATTTCGTAGCATTTTAAGGGATAAGGGTTTTTTAGAACATCACATGCACTTTACATGAAACGGTCGCAATATTATAATTTAAGGAAGCATCAGCCTTTCTAGCATAGTTAATTCTTTTTATATAATTTTTAAAAAGATGAAGGATTCAAATCCGTCTGTACTAAAAGAAAGATTTAAAAAAAAAAATTAAAAAAGCCTTCTCTACGAGGAAGCAAAAATTTTCATATTTTTGGCGGTAAGTTAAATTAATTTAAATTAATTTATTTCAATTAAATTAACTTATTTAGATTAGGACGTTGCCAATGGTTGAATTACTTGTAGAAATGATTGGATGAGAATTGGGAATTTTATTGAGGTGTCCACCTCTAATTTTCTTCATATTTATATACCGGCCTAAGTATATTGTAAGACATCAAAAACTAAAAGAAATGTGTTTTTTCTATCGACGGAAGAACAATAGATGCATGATGCACGCGAAATTCTATTTATTAGGTTGAAATTTCTTCAATTTTATTATTTTACCGAACATTTTTAAAGTGAATTTCTTGGCGCGTATATAATTCACAATTAATTATATATTTATTTAGTGCAGGGAAGAAAAAGAATGCGATCATGCCGAATCCAATGTCATGAAACGTAAACTACAACATGTAAGCGAACTCAATGTTCATACACGTAAAGATACATATTCATTAAATACTTTTACAAACAACCCGAGGCCAAACGGGAAACTTGCTCGTGTGACCTAATGACCCAGATAGCAAAAGCAGCGCCTCCACAAATGACTCCACATGGCTCACTTCGCATCCAAAACTTTATTTTATTTTGCAAACCATTAGATTTTTTAAGAAAAAATTTTGCAGCAGAAAAAGGTAAAAAGTGAAAAAGTGAAAGGTAAATCAACAAAGTCAATTTGTTGCTTTATCAAAACTTGAAATCTGAATTTTATTTTTTTTTTGCGTATAAAATAAGATAAAACGGCGAGTATTTGAGGAAGCTATAAATTTTCTATATCCTCGTAAATTGTTGTTAATATCTTTCTTCACCTCATCTAAGAACAAGAACCTCGAACAAGTGTAGATTGACCTTCGACCCATTACCCTTCCGCGATATACGTAAAGGATTAGCAGACAGCAATGTTTGTAAGAAACGCACTCTTTCAGGGTCGAAATTTCCATAATGTACTCAGGGTTATCCAACAGCTTCCGGTATTGTATAATCCTTCAACACCATCGCAAATCATTATGCACAACTGTGCATGGTCAGTAATAAAATTCTAGACGAACTACTTCTAATAATTTATGATTGACTTTGCCATTTATATGCTAGCTGAGCAGCTTCGCTATATATATTCACAGATGAGCTCCTTTTTATTTGTACCACTACTTCTGAACAATGACTTTTCACAAAAGTATAATTTACTATTTTCAGAAAAGAATTTTGTTCGAAATAATTTTAAAAGATGTTCAAAAGATTTAAGCAGGTGATGTTAAAGAAATTGTAAATAATTTCAAAAGAATTGGAATAAGTTTCAAGATTTTCAATTAATTAAAAAATTTCGTTAATTATTTCACTTAAAATCCCTTGAAATTCATTAATATTAGGATAAAATCCTTTTAAAGTCTCCACACGAAATGCCTTGAAATTTAAAAAGGATTCAAAGAAATCAAAGTGAACAAATTAAGAAAGTTCAAACGATTTGAAAATAATTCAAAGGAATTCCAATTAATTCAAGATTTAAAAATATTGGCAGTTATTTTAACATATATACTTGAGAAGAATTCTAAGATATTGACTTAAAGAGCATGAAGAATTCAAAATACTAAATTGACTATAATAGAAAATATTTCAAAAGATTTGCAAAAAATTACAAAAATGGCTTTGCATCCTTAAAATCACTATATATACACATGATATTCCTTAAAAATATCTGCTGATAGTATACCTCTGATTATACACAATTAATGAAACTCATGTTCCTAATTAATTTATATAGAATGATGTGTATAAAAGACAACAAAAATCATGTTTTTTCTTTCGGAATTATTTAAAAATAATAACCCATTAATTGACTCGTCCTGTTATCCTTGACAGTTTGCTAGTCTGGGACTTCTGGCCTTCCGCTTCACAGGTCTTGAAAGATAAAAAGTAACCATGAAAACTCAGCACGCTACAGCAGTCGAGGTTTTACTCGGTACGATAAATTCAGGTGCACAAGGCCGCCGCACACTGAGTACACGTAATGTACATAATGTTGCATTTTTCAGTGTCGCTGACTAGATATGTACTTACTATTTACTCTATCTGTAATGTAATGGTATACTGAATTAAATTTGCTATGGAGGTGGAAAAATAGATAATAGTATTAGTAAGCAATTCGCAGAGGTCCTTGAGCGTAAGACATGATGTTACATAAAGTATCGGGAAGTAATTTAGAATTTTCTTCATATAATAGTCAGACAAAGGGATAGATAATACTAAACAGATTATACATACCTCAACTTCCGGTCTCCAGATTTAGAGAAATTCATGGAAAACTCAGCAATTCAAAATTAATAATTGCTTCAAATTAAATTGAACATATACATATAATAAAATTGTTTAATTTTTTCAGTTGCAATTTTCTTTGGACAATGTGAATTACCAAGGACGAGAATATAATTAACAACGTGAGTGATGGTGAATTTGATAAAACTACTGCGAATCCAAAGTTCTATTGATCTTCATCGTACATACTTTCAGCTCGTACTACTCACAAGCGGCGAGAAAGAAGTTAATGAGTGAGTTTTCGATTACCTCTTCTTTTTAGCATATAACGAGGGATATTGTATGTTTCTCAGTTGAAATATTTCTTGCGCTCGTATGATATTTTACCCTGAATAAAATCGATATTGTATCAGGAGTAAATTATCTAAGTTGGATAAATTATATCTCTTCAACTTATGAAATTATTCACCTGATAACAATATCTTATATTATATTATATCGAAATCAATACGTATCGTCGGCGAAAATCGAAGTGCTCGAGATAATGAATAAGTCCAAGGAAATGTGTGTTTTCCTTTCAGCTTTAAGGGGTTATTCTCCGGTTTATTTCTAACTAAACTTACAATTAGAATATCAAAAAATTTTATTATAATATGCTGTATACATGAAATTGCTAAAACTTGTCGAAAACTTCAACCCAATGAAAAATACCTTAAATTAAAGCTCAGCAATTATGTTCCACTGTTTTTCCTTTGTATAGCAATTTTTATTCTTCAATCTCTTGATTCGCACAGAATTAATATACATATTTATAAGTATTTTTTCTTATAACTCTGATAAAATCCCTCTTCGAGCATTATGTCGTGATAAGTGATCAGTTTAAATTAAGAAACAAAGTTATCCAGATCGGTCTGTGGACACGGAATCGAAGAATCACGCGGACAGATACGTGCTTTAAGTTCTTGTTTAATACTTTAACAATGAAAAAATATATATATATTGCCGAGCTTGTAATGACCCGTTATTGCACGTACTACCGTTTAAACTCTCTCGATTCAAACGCCCGTGAACAGTGCTATATACTTATTATGTAACGATGTTAACTGTAAATATTTACCGGAGCTCGAGAACGCGCCGACACGTAAAGTAGACCGAAAAAAGGCAAACAGGCAGGCAGGGGCCGTGTTAAAAATATAAAAGTGGGACAACCGTCTTGTTCCTTGCAGATGCGCGGGCTAGGACGCCCACCGCCGATTCATGCAGCTATATCATGAAAAGGCACACCGCGTCTCTTTGTCCTTATATCCTTTTTATGCTTTAGGGCTCTAACGACCACAAGAATAATTCTGCTAATTTTGAAATGCATTACGACTCGGCCAATTAACGGATTTTTAAAAGCTCAGACGCTCTTTCAACATGCGTTATTCTCAATTCATGCATTAGTCCTTTTTCAACGCTTCACATTCACGCAGATCAAAGAGCTTCACACGACGACATTTCCAATCTGCGACCGACTTATGGAAAAAAAGGTACAGGAAATTAAAATGACTCGCTAATGCGAAAAGAGTTTTATTTGAGTTTTTTTTAAGTAACTAGAACTTTGTGCGCCGCTTTTGTGTATTTGTAAAGAATTTATGAATTTTTCACGAAAAGGGGAATGAAATGTATGTATTAATTTTTTAATTATGGAAAAACAAGGCTTTTAATTAAATTAGTGTTTAAATTCCAAAGCCAGACTATATAATATATCTAGTATTGATTAATTAATACTAGTTAATACTAGTTAGTATGTATTATTTAAACAAGTTAAGTTCTAGAATTGACTTAAACTTTGGACTACTCGAATAATTAAAAAAATTTCCAAATTCATTTCAATATTTTCCAACAAATAATCTGAATTTCGAAAAGTAGTGAATTTTGAATTTTGAATAGGTCCAAAAAGACCAAAAATTCCATACTGAATTTTATGTTTTATTTGCAAATTTCAACCAGATGTGTAGACAAATAGTAAATACTATGAGAGTCTTATCACGCGGTGTGTATGTCTCTGTGTTATATTATCAGTTAAATTTACATCTAGGTGAGATAATAGATCGATAAACTGAGAAAAAATGGTTTTTTCTCATAAAATGATGCAACACAGCAAACAGGATAAAAGTTAATTTATTATTAAATATTTTCATAATGTTGATACGTATAACATTTGATAGAAGAAAAACAAGAAGGTGTGGCATTTCAGAATACGTAATTGATATTTCTTATACAAATATGGTAGACTCTTATTTACTAACAGTTGATTATTAAATATAACAAAAAGTTTCCTTACTTCATTTTAAAGCAAATTTAAAGCTATTTAAATTATTCACATATTAAAATTGTATACCTATATTCGATGCATGATTGTGATTTTGTAGAATAATAATTATGACTCACAGTCTTGCATTCGATGCATTTCTCCGGCCTGAAATTGAAAAATGATGTCTAGCCACGTGGGCTGCATGTAAACTTCCCACTTGTGTATCTCTTAAAGAAACAAGCAAGAAAAGTTCACTGAGAAATCATCGTAAAGAATCTAAATAACGGTACATACATACGTGATCGATGAAATTGAGAATTTAGGAGAAATTTATGTTATATTAATACTCTACATATATTAATATATATATACACTGTTGATGCACTGTATGTATATTATACTACGCTGTCTACACGTCTTTTATATTTTTAACCGGTTGTTATAAGTACTATATTATTCAGTTAATGTCATAATTTATGGTTATTACACTTTAAGTATGAGGCGGTTAAATATCTGATTATTTATTAGAAAAAAATGACAGGTTTCGATAATTAAATATTTCAAACTTATATCTTTAGTCTCCAATATCTGGTTATATCTGTTGATCTGTAGAAAATCCGAATAATGACAGGCTTCACAGTCTTTCTCCTATTAATCTCGTTTAACTTGTTTTCCTTTTTCCTATCTTAAAAAAGTGTTGAAACGAAATATCTCGAAAATCTCGTATACATTGTTGTTGCAAACTAGATTGGCTTTTGAATTACTTGAAATTGTATCAAGAAAAACAAAATAATCGCACGTATATTAGTTTTAAAACTTCGAAATTCGTTAAACCTCGTAAAATTCGTTAAAATTTGTGAAAATATCTAAAAACACTTAGAAATCTTGAAAAAATTCTACTTTTTGTTTGAAAATCTAAATTTTATTGAAAGTTAAAAGTTTCATGAAAAAAATCAGCCTGATAAGAACATTTTGTGCAGTGTGAAGCCTAAGTACAAAAACAACTGTTCAAAAAGAAAAAAAATATATATATACATATATTATACACAGAAAAGTTTTAATTAGAGAAGAGTGCATAATAATTAGACAGAATTCTTTTGATGGGAACCAGAATAGAGTTATGGGTCACGGTTGGCCATCGCCGCATCGACATTGACATTGGCATTGACTGAAGAACAGAACTCAGCAACATCTCTCGCCTCTTCTGCGGTTGTAACCGAAAGCTTAAATTAACGGAGGTTACGCTGGCCCCGTAATGTAAGTGTTACATCTGCACTTTCTTAAGCGCAAGAGAGATCGGTTGTAATGTGAAAGTTGCTCGCTATAAGGAGCACGAAGAGTTGATTGGATATTATGTTAGCACCGGCAAATCTAGCTCTCTTTTCCCCTCCAACTTATCTTCCCACTATTTTCCTCTTTTCCACCGCTTCCTTTCTTCTTTCCCCTCGAGAGTATCTTCACATTGAACTTGCAAATCTGTTACTGAGAATAGCAGTTTTGCTCCTGCCGAAACAGATTTCTCAACTTTTCCAATTTTCCGCCAATTATCGCTAAGAAATGCGTCAGGAAAACAAAATTTTCAGAGAAATGACAGTTTGCAATTTTTTGTCAGTTTAATGATGTTGGAGTCAAGTTCTAATCTAAAAATTCGATTTCTTCATTTTACTCAATAAATATTAAATTTGTAATTTTTCCCTCTGTAGAATTAATCAGTTTTTAACTAGAATTAAGCGTACAGAGTGAGAAAATATCTAAACGTTACAGAGCAAAAAAATATTCATCTTTAATTTTCGTTGAGTAAAATGAAGAATTGAACAACCCTAGCTGTACTTGTAAATTTTTTTGCGTAAAAGTTTTATTAAGATAATTGTTTGCAATCACAAACAATTATAATTCACATATCAAAAGTTATGCTGCAAAGAGAAAAAGGAGCGTCCATATTTGAGGACCCCCTGGATTTTTCGGTTGTGCGCGAGCATCATTAATTTATAGTACCGTACAATATCGCATTCTTGGTGAACCGCTAGTCGTTTCAGTTATGAAACGAGGAACGAGTTACGAAACCCGAGGACGTAATATTATCAGCACGATGTAGGCGAGCTAAAAGCCGAGTTGCCGTGTTCCTGTACCGTTAGATTTTCTCTCCGCGAGTCTGCACGCTTAAGACGGTCGTCACACTTCTTTTTCCTCTTTTTCGTCGTTATCCATCACGCGGCAGTAACCGCAAGTTGCAATATATGAACCATCCTCAGGAAATCAACGGTCAAAAATCGATTTTAAAATGGTTCAATGTCGAATTCCGGCTCCACAGTCAATGTTCTCCACCTAGCTCCTTCTTTCTTGTTTCCTACAAAACGAAAATACAATTTTTAGAAGGAAAAAGGCAGGATGAGAAAAAATCTTGGAACATTTTTGAATTTTTTTAAAGTTCCTTAAAAATCCTTAAATGTTTATTATTGTGAGAATAAAGTTGTGGAAACTAAATTTGTTCAAATGATGATTACCACATGCCGTTAAGATTCGAGTTCATATATTTTTGGAATCGATAATTAACTTATCAACTGTATTCTTAAAGGATTTAAATCCCGCAGTTAGTGACATATTTTCCTGAATACATTTTTTTCCTTGTTCCTTATTTTGATTTGGGTATAAAAATTCAATAAGAACATTGACATATAATTGAAAGCTAATCTATCTGGATTAAGGTGTCGTCGATTTAAGAGTGCATCGGCACATGATTTCTAAAGCCTGTGATTAACTTAAGCTATGCATTTCTGGAAATGAATCGCGTTAACGCCTTTTCTTCGAAATCGGATTCAAGACTTAATTATTTTCACTTATAATTGCGTCTTTTCAATAACTTATGCACGCAATAAATAATAATAATTTGTTTTTTCTTAAAGATAATTATTATGAATCTACTTTCCTTGAGAGAGTGATAGGATTACACTAAATTTCCTAAAATGGATGTCTCTGCTCTTTGTAATTGATGATTCTTTACCTTCATAGAAATTCAAATGACGAGATTGAAAAGTTGCGGCTCGTTAGAATATCTCTGCATAAAGATGAGTATCTGCCATTCTACCAAAGAACAGTTGAACGTACCTTAGTTTGAATAGATCTTCTACCGCTTGATACATAATTCCAGCTCGAGATGAACTTCAGTCAAGAATCACTTTACAGTTAACTCGATTTGAATGATCATTTATATTTAGTAATTCATCCCGCATTAAACTATTCAATATATAGATAATTTAATTATAAATATATAAATCTATCTCTTCCATTTATAACTCAAACATTTGCATTTGCATTGACCTCGTCACATCTTATTTAATCAAAGTAATTATAATACATTTTTACATTTTCCGTTATGTTATGAAAGAAGGCTTTAAAAGATTCTTATTGTATTTGGAAATCTCTCGTCTTACGATAAATTAAAAAAAAAATTATTTAAAATTAATTGTTCGAATTTTAATTTTAACGAATCAGATGATACTTGTAGAGAATTTCAAATTTTTTTTCCTCTTGCAAAAATTTTTAGATTTAGTGGTTTTTAAAAAGTTTTGGTAAAAATTAATTATGGGAAATTAGAAGCCGATATCGATTATAGTAGATTTGTTGAAAAACAACAAGAATATTAACAATGTACATATATAGGGTAGAGGGGGGGGGGGCTACTGTGAGGAAGTAGAGGCGTTTCCGTTTTCGAAATTCAAAGGAGCAGATGCCTTTCGTCAAATCGTGGCCTTGATCTGTCCGATTTCCATCTCTAACATAAGATCGTATACGTGAGTACCGTTCGATTCTCCCGTTAGAATTGAAGAGGCAAAGGCAACGATCCGCGGAGAAGATCCACAAAGAGCATGATGCCATGATGGTGTACCTGTACAACTGTAAAGTACACGTACAGTCTAGCTCTGAAAACGGGCGGAGCCTGTTTTCGAACGGTCCGGAGAAAGTGGTAGTCATACATTTACTGACCTACATTACCCTTATTTCCTCTCCGCCCTACACCCGCGCCGTGACATGGGATCGCTTAACTGCCGCTATAACCAACACGCGCGCACGTCATCCGAGACTGACCCACAAAGTGTCATTGGACTTTTATTTGGGAGTTATGTCATATCCCACGAGGTTAACAATCGGCTAGGCTTTCCAAATTCCATAGAGCGCATAATAAAAGTATTTCCCAAATTCAATTTTACCTTATAGTTTTTATTTCACATCATTTTTATTTCACCGAATAACACATGCAATTTACCCTAATTTCTATTTCTTCGAATTTCTCTTTGATTTAATTGTATTTTTTTGGAAATAAATATTCCGAGAAATAGAAATTAGATAAAATTGAATTTAAGGAACATTCATGCGTCCCTACAAATCTTCTTGAAAAATCTTGAAATCTTCTAAAATCACATATAAAATCTCTTAAAATCACTATAAATCTCTTGAAATCCTGAAGTCTCAAAAAAATGTTACAAATTTAAATCACCCGATTCTTCTGTTATAAAAATATATTTAATTCTTTTGAAATATTTTTAATCTCTTGAAATATCCAGCAATTTCCATGAATTCAATTATAAGTACATACCATTTTTTTCAATAGAAATATCCTGAATTACTGATTCCTCGCCAATTTTTTTCTTTCTATTTTAAATCTAACTTAATAAAGTTTCCTCTGTTGATTTTTTTTTATTTTTTAGAACTGGCGCCTCAGCTATCGTTCATCACTGCCACCGCGGCATTTTTTAGGTCGGGCATTTCAAAATTAGAATCTCTTTCTCTCTCGTTCAAAGACCACTTTTCTTAGTCGCATGATTGTCATATTTGACCTAGAAAATAAAAAACATGTGCCGCAATTCAAAAACATACCAAGGAGCTCTGATTAATCCAATTTTATACATGTTGTATCCGAATGATCCTGGAAAAAAAATGATAAATTATTTATCTACCATATACAAATCTTTTATTTCCGTATTTTTTTCAGTTGAAAATTCTTGACTAAATGAGTATACACAACGACGTATAATGACTCATGATGTGCTTCTTTGTTTTCAATTGATACAAAACAATACCAAAATTGACAATCTTTTCGATAATAACGCATCGATACTTCAGTTTTTCAATATTTATCTTCTTTGACCTCAATTCCATATCGCATATCATTTTAGTTGTATTAAAATTAGGCCAGTGGCTCTAATTTGATGTCTTACTTTTTTATTAATCAGTTGGTCAATTCGATCGATAATTTGAAGTCTCTTTTGTCATAAAGAGATTTTTGAATAATTTAAATTTAAATTAATTTCCACTCATTTTTTTATCGTTTGCGTATCAGTTACGGAAGTGGAATACAGCAAAACCTGCTATTGCCAAGAAGGAAAACATGCTCTCGAAATCTAATATTTTGTAAATGATTATCACACATTTCTGTATGAAATTATCAGGTATGTTTTAGATAAACGTGCGTGATTATGCTACGAATCGTGACGGAAGAATGGCCAATATTTGTTGGCATTGGAGTAAAATGCACGAACATCGAAGATCTAAACGATGGTTTCAACGTATTTAGGTCGATATCATTGGTCCGTTATCTTACAAATAATGAGAAGCCTTGGTATTATTTTCTTATGCTCACATCATGCGATTACTTAACCGGGTTGTGTAACAATAGTATTGTCCATGTCCAGTGTCCACATTCAACGATAAATAAATCATATGGAAGAGTATACGCGCGGTTGACCTCCTTAAAAATGTGCCCGATTCTCTTATATCTAATCTTTATATTGACAGCAGAACTTTGATCAAGTTGATCAAGTTTTAGATATACCTGTAATGAATCGTCGTAATTACATCTTGAGTGAATCAAATTCTTTGATAATTTACATATATGCCTGCTTTCAATATATGTATTATTATCTTCTAATCAGGAAAACCAGGAAGTAATCGCGGGATTTCAAATAATAAGTCTGGGATACAAATAAAGTCGAATTAAAATTCGTATTTAATATTTAAAAAAAATGTACCCATAATAATTTCATTCAAAAAGCTTTTGTTAATTTGCATCCAAGTAAAAAGATATAATAAATGCAGTGATAAATACGTGATAGCTAGGCAGCAATAACGCATAAATATAAAAATTTCCGGATTATATAAAAAAACAGCACGAAGGCCGGGAGAAATTAAAGAAACGATTGCGTAAACTTTCGGAACCTCTGCACACCACCGTGAAATTGTTTCGTGCGATCTTGTGTTGTGTGCGATCAAGTGTCATTTCTTTTTCCAGCTGGGACATTGAACCACAATGTTATTCGAGGTCGATTGGAAGAGAGTCGTTGTAAAGTTAGAAGTTCTTGGCTACTCTCCCCGATACTGACACTTTCTCTTTAGGTGAATGTAGATACATACAGGCACCCAATGCTCCTCGCAAACATCTCGTTCATCCTTTTCATTCTCCGCAGCCGCGTTGTACTGCCTGAGCAGAAATGGCATTCCTTTCAAAAAGTAGTAAACATGTGATGTCGGAATTTCTCCTCGCGCGGTTTAAGAGTCTTTGCAAAATAGAAAATTCGCACACAGCACAAGAGGCTGACGGAACTAATTTTTCTCATGGATGACCGCCATTGTGTAATTTTTCAAAATTTTCAGTTATTGAAAATGATGATCATTTTTTAAGCATTCCATGCAAATTTTTTCCTTGAAAGGAAGCCTTAATTAACTTAAATTAACTCATATTATACATTATATGTATATGTATATTACAATTTCTTCCCACTACAAATACGTACTGAATTTTCATTACCATAATTGACTATTATTCCTAACATGCAATTATTACACTTGCAGAACATAATTGAACCGAGTGAAAGTACCTACTGCAATCCTTCACGATTCTACTGCTACTTTTTTGCAGTACCTACTCACATACACTTTCCCCTTATTTTCTTTATCTTTCCCATAAGTTTTCTAGCTTATGCATAACGAATCACAGGGTATAAAAACAGCAGGATGAAGCGTCGATCGTCTGTTCTACATTTATGGAGCTCGACTGTGTAATCATATAGTTATTACTACTGCATGCTTATCAAGGAAGAATAATTATATGATTCTGTTTATTTTACTTTCTTCCAATGTTCATGTTCTTCTTTATATTATGTGATAAAAATAACGTAGTGATTTATATACAAAAGATTTAACATTATTGATGTTCGAAGAACAATTGATGAATGTGAACAATTCAATTACATACATATAGTAAGTAAAACTATTAGATAGATTAGTAGATTTTGTCCTCACTTAATTTATAGGTGCTGGCTTACTATTTCATCAACGGTGCGATAATAGCTTGTTTCCGTTTGACCCGCTGGAAGCTTCTCAAGTTTGTATAAGCGAACATTAGCGTTTAGCCATCCGAATCATGCAATTAACACAATTGTTTAAAAACCTGACCTACTGCGAAAGAAAAAGGAGGCGGAGAAAAAGAATTGGGCCGCGAAATATACAGTTACCGCAATGTTATCTAATGTTTATTTTCTGTGAAATTCCCCACGCTTCTTAGCTTATATATTCTAAGATGAGACGTATACATAAAACTAAAGTTCTAAATTTTAGTTTACAGTTACATATATGTCCCAATTTTAGAATCGCTTTTCCTTCACTTTAAGAGTTCTGCGCCGCATGCATCCACAGTGCAGAATTATTAGCTGATTTGTGTAGATCTAGTGGAAGAGTCTTTCATAGTCAGACATAGCTAGATCATATAATAACCGTTCCATATTTTCTTATCTGTCGTAACAAATGTTGCGTAACTTTTTCACATGCATGAAAATAGTCCAGTAATAAAGCAAAACTACAATTTTAAAACTGTTTTGGAATACGTAAATGTAATATCATACAATAGTGGTAACAATGTAACATTTGACTGAAGCATCTTATCCCTCAATCTCTATGCCTCAACCTTCACAGAGAGACCTACTTATTAGTGGTGTTACAAAATAACAACGCGGCATGATATTAAAGTTTTCAAGAGTTTCCGCGCAAGTTTACCCTCGTTTCAACAGGAAATGCATGAATCCTACGATCTTTTGCGACTTTATATATCGCCTCGCAATGTGGCGTCTCGATTTCTCTCGAGTGTCGCGGATTATGAATCGTAGTTAGGGCGTTGCGTAAAAAATGGTTAGTCGTGTCGAGGTGAAAGAGAGGCGGCACTGAATATCGGGGTCAAGTGCTCCGATGGTAGGCAGAGGCCTACTTTACTTTAACTAGACTTAGACCCCCGTGAAATAGTACCGCCGCCACACACAATATTGCCCGGCACGGACCTTTCTAATCGTGGCCCGTATTTAGAGTGGCAAAGAATTATTGTCCTCCTTACTTTAAGTGTTACTTGCTAGCGCTGCTGCTAGAAAAGCTATCTTCGATACGCTTGACACCTTTATTGTTACCATAATATTTTAAATATCTAATGCCTATATTAGCCTAATACTCTCGGCCAGTCTGCTCCTTATAAAATTTGGAAAATGGCTCTTATACTTTTTTGGATGTCCAGTCCTCATATAAATATTAAAATAATTTTTATGGCAGGACACTGTTTGCGAGACTAAAATCAAATTCGTTTTATTATTCCTGTAAAATCAAATGCATATAGTAAAAACAGAATCAAGAGCGAGTAGAGCATACAATAATTTCAATCGTTTATACAAATGATTGGAATTGGCAATTTTCCAATAGTGAGTTCATTAAATACAAAAATATCTTCCAATAAAAAAATACCTTATTATATTGCAAAAATTTCGACAAAATGATGTACAAGTATGCTGCACATCTATTCATGATGAGTGTAGAGTAATTAGTGCATTCATGATCGCATAGGGGTGGAATAACCGGTTCATGATTGCCAAATGTTAGTTTCTTGGCCCTGAACTTGAGACTCGAACCGCGGACTTAGTCATGACTCGCGACTTGAACCTCGTTTCGTTTCGTCGCGCGTCGGTTCAATGTCTTCGAAAGTTTCGCCAGGGCCGCTCTCGAAATTCCATTCGCTTCACGATACACATCACATCAGGAGGTCGCTATTACGACTACCGTGTTCGAAAAGCGTGATGTGTGTATTACGCCTTTACACCATCAAGAGTTCATTGCCATTTCTCATGCACAAAGTTTCGTGCCTCAATCGTTCCATAATACCAGATGCAAGAAAGAAAGTGCTTCTTATATTTAGAAAGCCCGCACTTCTTTCGAGTATCGTAAAGACTGTCGCATCAACTCAGATTTCAGACTCTTCTTCTTTAAATTTATGATGTTTATTACATTTTACATATATGCCGTACAGAAATTCATTTACTATATGCATTTATGCATTTATGGATTTATGCAGTTTAATATTTATAGTTATATGTTTCAAGCATATTATATGGATTATCTAAAGAGAATAAATCTTTTCGCCTTGAAAGAAATAGAACGTTTCTCATAGTTCCACAATATCCATCACGAAGAATGGAGAATTACGATTGTCGATTACTATGTAATTGCGAAGAGATTACTTTCAATTTCTCGATACGAACACTGAGATCAATATTTTTGGTTCGGATTTTTGGTTGTGCTAACCGAATTTTTTTTGAACCAACCAAAGTTTTGTTAATTCAACCAAAACTGAGATTTTATTAGTTTGCAACAAAAAGTTTGTTGAAAGAACCAAGATTTGGTTGGTACAACCAAACAATTTTTGTTACTTCTACATAGAAACAAAAAGTTTTTTTGTCCGAACTAAACAACAATTGTGAATACGACAGTTGCGTACCTATAATAACGTGACGCATGAAACGACGGTACCGTGTGCTGGTGGAACTGAGAAAGGAAGAAGATTATTACAGATGCATATATACTGTTGACGAACATCAGTATTTATGAATATCTTAAGCCAAACGATTTTGCATTGATGCCTTTTGCATGTGAAGAATAATGAATCTGCAGTTATCATATAGAGTTGAAAGTGATGATTGTGTTCACAGGATGCATACAAAGTATTGAACACTACATTATTTTTGGAATTCGATCTGTCTTTATCATTAACAGCTAGATCAGTTCCATTGCACAGCAGTTGCGACTTGATAATCCTTTGAAATCCTTGAAAACTTTCTAAAATCAATTTATAAGTAAACTATAAAAGCATAATGTAATATGACAAAAATAACATTGATTTTTAATATTATTGATTTTTGAAGAACAATTACATACTAAGTAAATTATAAATAGATTATGAAGTTATTCTCACTAGAGATGACGTTGGTTGCAAGTAACTTGATTGCGATGATGCCAAGAAGTTAAATGGTCTTTCTCCTGCGTGGCATTGGATTAGAAGTCTAGGAGGTCGACAAAGGAGGGATGAATTGGACCTTCTTTCCTTTGTCTTTCCTCTTTTACAAATGCGTAACGACCACACAACGAACATGCAATGCACTTTCATAAAACTTTCAGCTTTCCACTGCAACAGCCACGCGATTACAGTGGAAAGAAACTATACTTCTCCCACGGATTCTTATTGCCCAGAAAGGATCGTATAATCAACGATATCTCGAGACCTTGAAGATTATGCTATTCTGCATTCTTCGCGCTGTATTAGACAATACTGAAACAGGTATATAATGGTGAAAATATATGATACTTTTAAGGCACTTGTGAAATTAACAGCAGTTTTTAAATTCCTTGATAGTGAATAGCGTGGTTATAAATTTAATGGTACGAGCAGTGCACTGAAAGAAGAGAGTATGCAGGTAGTAAAATTGTTTCTGCCTGATTCAATTATATTACAAAAAGCTAGCTGCATTCATGATTTCTTGCTGATGTAAAATACTTGATGGGAATAAATATCAAAATCAAGAAAAAGAGCAGAATCTCTGCATTTGTTTTTTCATTTTGATTATGTTATTATCATATAGGTAATATGCGCAAACAATGAATAACGCATTTAATAAAAGAATTTCAAGATTTATGCAACACCATTGCAAAGAAAGGCTTTTTACCAGATGTATAGTGGAACGAAAGGCTTTCACGTAACTTTCTGTGCGGAAGAAATATTGTAAGGCATTTGTATAAGTGTAAGTTGTTCCGTACTAATGGTCGTTAAGCGTTTCTACCTTCTCAATAATCTATCCAACAAGGAAACAATTTTCATCAGGGAGATTTGTAAATCGTGATTATTGAATTTTTCCACAAATGAAAGTTTATTAAAAGTAATTAGAGAAGAAAGCAATTAATGCATATAAATGAGACAGAGTTCTGAATAATATGAAACATTGTAAGGAAAACTGAATTATGTTTCCAATAGATGTTTACGCGTTTTTGGTACGGAAAATTGATATTTTCTTATGTAATTATGCTTTTTCTATAATTCTTTTGATATTATGCACACAACAACATTTATATTTATGTTTGGTTATCGCTTCAAACGTATGCAATTTTAGTTTCCAGAAAGATATCTTTAAATCATTTATATTCATAAAATGATGTTCATAATATATAAATTTATAGAATATAGATCTCTATATTGAGAGATATGTCGTGATCTATAATCTTGATCTTGAACCAGCAGGAAAAAAAGAGTAGCAAATTGCGAGTGTAGTGAATACCTAGAAACTAGGATAAGATTAGCATTGGGAAAGGGAAAGGGAAAGTCGAGTGCAGGAGAGCAGCTCTTTTTCTAGAAGAAGGAAAGTTTTCATTTCTCAATCTCCTAATTAAGCCGCTCATTGTCAGGAGCAGGTGCAGAGTGCAACCTCAGTCGCGCTTTCAGAACTTGGCGAAAACTCGTAACTTGCAGTTGATAATTGAGGAGGCGACATCATCATTGGAAGATCGGAAGTTGTCAGTCACGATCTTGGTTCCAAGTTATAATCTGGCAGAGAAAGAGAAAGGTGAAGTGCACGCACGCAGAGCGTTTTCTTCTCTTTACACAGGAGAAGAAAGTGCAACGATGACGCAGTCATGATCTCACTTCCACCTTCCCCCTTTGCTGCCTTCTACATAATTTCCCTCTCCTTCAACTTTTTTCACCTTCACCTCGTCTACTCTCTTCATCCCTCCCTTCCCTCTCTCCTTATACTATCTTCTCCAGTCAACTCGAGTACCTTCATTCACTCCCACTCTTTCGACAATTACCCGCGTACTCGGTACCCTCCATGTCCCTGAAATTCCATCTTCTGGACCTACCTCAAGATGTCCTGCACGAGTCGAGAGTAGATTCGAAGGTAATCGATGGAAATAAAAGAAGACGCATTAATATTCCCCAAATTCTATTTTCCCTTAATATTTAATTATCATTTGGTATCATTTTTATAATACATACTACATGGTTGAAAAAACCTTTTTAAAGCGCTTCAAATGAAATTCAATATTATTATTTCGTTCAAATGAATTTATTGTCCTATTGTGGGGTGAAAAAAAATCACCCCACCTCCCCGGTTTTAATAGCATTTTGTGAAGTGAAGCCTGCGAGTTGAATTAAACCTTCAATAGAGGGAATGCAGGATAATGATTGTAACTGAGAAAAGTAGGCTAATCGCTTGGTAAATTGATATTGCCTTCTAAATGGGCTGTTTATTCATTGGAAATCGAGTATCTTTTGTTTCTTATCCCTGCGTATAATACGGCGATTGTGAGAACTTTAGAAATCCGACTTTGTAACAGACAAGATTCTCTTTTAGAAATAATCGGTCTTGTCATTCGTGACCTTGAATAATATTTATCTGAAAAATATGATGAGTTCTTTTATTAAAACTGATGAAAGGCTCAATCGAATCGTAAAAATGTATAGTGCAGGTTCTCTACTCTAAAGACTTAAAAGCACGATAAAGGGTTTAAAATAACAAAGAACCAAAATTCAAGGACATGATGAGAATCTTTCATTTAATAATGATAAATAAATAAATAAATAAACAATTATTCTTTGTGAAAATATTATATTATTTCTGACATTTCCATATTATAAAAATTTGCGTGAATAATACCAACTCATGCACCGCGCTTGTCTGTGTAGACAATCGTATAGTTTCGCGGTTAGAACTTGATCTTTGCCTTTGCTTCACGGTGCAGTTAACTTTCTAGCAGTAACTAGCTTGCATTTTTATTCAGATAACCTGGTTTTCAGAGATAGAGATCGTTAGCGCCTTGATTCCCGAGCATTTTTTACCAACTCACACTCTCACGCAAACTTTCACGTGATAGAGATTGAATATTACGAAATAATTATCACGTGAATAATATGTTTACTTAATTTTCGTACATACTTTTTTTTCGTATAAAAGTAAAGTAAATCTCCATTATATTTCACGTATCCTCCTCGCAAGATCAAATGGTAGTTCTCCCTTCCGGTCAGTGCAGCCACGATTTTCAAATCTATATAAATAAAAGATGGTCTCTTCCGTTATATGCAATACGTGAGCCTCGATCATCATTCCTTTTTTTCGTGTATCAGTGAAAACACGCGTGTGATGTGATTTTGTTACAATGGGAAAAGGAAAAGAAGAAGTGACGTAGTGCAGCATGACGTGACAGAACTTAATGCAATATATTACCAGATTGTATGAACATACGTTATTCTGTGTGTAAGCCTTGTAAAAATGGGTCACATTGCAATGCGATAACAATTACGATGCTGGCAGAGTCGCGTTGATATTATTTTAAAAATTTTCGAGGAGAATTCAAAATAAAAAGTCCCTAGAGGAAATTAACTCAAAGTCATTAAATTAAATCTGGTTCTCTTCTCTGACTCCATTTTATACCCAGAAAAAAGCGTGATTAATCTTCCAATTGATATTTCAATCGTTAATATAACTATATAAAAGTAAATTTATTCTTAATAATATAAATCTTTCCTGTTTCTAATTTTAAAATGATCCGACTGATCAAAATAAAGAAAAGAGGATGTAACATACAATAAAGCTTTTCTCCTTTTTTCAAATCTCAACTGGTCAACAAGAGATAAAAAATATTGCGTCATAAACTATCGAGCCAATTAATTTGAGCTCTCAGGCTCCGTCCTGTCAACTAATAATCATAAGGAAGTTTCGATTTGCATAACAAATCGCTATCTACGAGTTCCAGGGTCATGCATATAGATTATTATGAGAAAAATATGTAACAATGGCTGAGAAATTGTCATATAAGTAACTAATATGAGCAAAGGATGAAATGTCATACCAAAGTAGTTATACGCTAGGTTTCTCTGTTTAATTCACTTGCCAGTGAATCATGCGTAAGTGCTGATAATTCACTAAAGCAAAACGGAACTTACACTCTTGGCTATTACAAATAGTCTGAGTATGTTTCATCAAACACTAAATGCTTTTTGTTCGCGAATTACTCAAGCGCTTAATCACTTGCACTGCTGGTTAGTCGTTTCATAATAATAAAAAGTTTATTGAATCTCTTTTCAATACTTTGCATAACTTTCAAAACTTTTAAATTATACTTTGGGATCATTTCAAATAAAACCAGAAATTTATTTATGAACTTGTAAAGAGAAAAACCAAATCTAGAAATATATAAAACATTTGTAGTTTCTATTATTACAGGAATATAGACAACTAGCGTGTAACATTGGAAAATAATAAATGCACGACATATATGCAAAACTTCCAAGTTTCTTGAATAGTGAATTTATAAATTTATAAATTTATAAATCTACAAAGTATACAAAATGTTAATTTCATACTGATAAAAGTCGCGATTTAATTAGAATTAATAATTATATTTCAGTGAACTATAAATTTACGAACTATAAATTGAATTGAATCTAAAATTATTTCGTACTTTTATTAATATACATATGTCGCTTTATGAAATTCCTCTTCATTATAGTCGCCTTCTTATATTCATTGATATCTTGTCACTAGATCAAAAAATGCCGTTCCTGTCCTTTCTCAACTTTTTCTGCACAAACACAAGTCTATAACTAATACGACAAACATGATTGATGGAGCGTTATTAAAAAATACATGCAGAATTAAGCGGAAATTTACATGGAATTGTGTACATGAAATCGAAGCGTATTATGCATGTGTATCTCATCAAATGTCTATTAAGCATTATCGCCACCTGTATCGCCTATATTTTACAATCGCAATTATTGCGGATATTTGTGCAATGTGCAATGTGAATTGCAACACCAATCGATCACTCGTGGTTCGGGTCAATCCGTGGGAATCACCGATGCGACGCGGCGTACGTGGAAAATACTATAATTATTACCTCAAAGAAGTGCTATTTTTAAGAACCGATACGATGACTGAACTCGCTATACAAACTGCAATATGTTTATTTGTTGTTATTTTCTTATTTTATTTTACTTACATAATATTAGGGAATATTTTCCATTACACACTTTCTGTCTTGAGATTAAGTAAAGAACTAGCAGTTAACTATGCGTACGTCTATTTAAAAGCTTAAGTCTCGTCACGTTGCGTTGATGGGCAAAGTGCAAGTTCCTTGCTTTCGATTTTGCATACCCCTCGCTTTCATGCCCCACTGGTCCACTCACCGTCTAAATCTATTGTTGTTACATAAATACCCTTCTGGATGTGTCCTCGACATAAAAGGAAGTAGTCACGCGTTTCACACCATTCCTACTTATTTTTAGAATCAAAAATACTCTATTTTTAATTAACAATTGGATTTATAGGAAGACCTTGATCTGCATGGAAATGATTTATTATTAGATATTCGCACAGTCATCATAAATCAACAAAACTATTTTAAGTTTCTTCAATAAATCTTAAAATTCCGTCAAATTCCTAGTAATTCCTTATTAAAATCATTGCATCACTTGAAATCCCTTGAAATCTTTTGATATTTCTTGTGAGATTATTGAATATCCTATAATAGTTATTTATGATACAAGTGCGTAAAACAGGTGATTATTACGAGTGTGAACTTTGCAGCATGAGCTGGTGGTGCTGCGAGTGCAAAAGCGTAGGCGAGTGCTTCTAGCCTATACATGTATAAGGCAAATACTGCAACCACACTCGTAATTTTTGTTACAGACAACCGAGAACAATTATTAATATATTAAAAACCAAATTTTACTTTTGACACTACAGGTTCCGAGAGTAGGGAATTACGCTTGATAAAATAATAAATTCTACGTCGTAAAATTTGTATGGAGAAGGAAAAAACAACAGTTATTGCAAGCATGGATGAGCGTTTTTATCGATGCATAAAAAGAATAAACACAGATAAAGATGATACCTTCGGTGCATCTGCAATCTTATCGCAATGTGCATGTATTTTTCATGCACCTGCATTTGCATCGTACAATGTGTATAACTTATCACTGAAAGCGATAGACACTTTCGCCTGATATTCTCGTCGTTGATGATTATTTTCCTTTTCACTTTTCCGTATTATAATTGGCTTATTCTTGCTTCATGGATATACAATTTAGTTTCTGCGGATAATAATGAGTAATAAGTAATGAGTCCTCCAGTTTTCTCCCAGTGATCAAGATCTTCCATCGTCCCTGGCCTTCATGCTGTCTATTATAACTTTCTCATAATACATGTATGAACAGCTTTCTTGTGAAACCATGTAATCATAGAACTAACAAGTTGCACCGACGATATATCTAATTTATATGAGTAACTTATATACCTTTCGTTTTGCGAAACTAGTATTACTGTAGATTAGGAATTGAAATGTAATGGAGTGGTGTAACTTTCATTATCGATGAATGTTGTATCAGTATTAGTCATATAATTACTATATCCCTGCATTTCTTTCATGCATTTTCACTCTAACAGTCTTACACAAATATTTCAATTCATTTATACTTATACCTTCTGCTTTGCTGAAATTTGCGCCTCCTACACACAGTTGATGCAGGCACGTGTCTTCCATAATTTTGAAACAAAGTATGCGCTTGCATTTGCGACAGAGTCACGCCCGTCGGTGTGGAGGAGGGGGATATACTTCCGCTTGGGAAAATAGCCAAACGACGATGCACTTTCCTATATGTACGTGCTATAGTTTCTCCAAAGATCGTCTGTCGTTAAATTAACGACTAACGACGCAACATGAGGAATATTAATTCCATACATTAAGGTTCAGTCGCGTTTACTTCGACTTATTAGTTGTGAAATTAGAGGCAAATTACAAATGCATCTATTAGACAGATGTACCTTCCACGCTTTCGCGGAAATGGAAACTACTTAGAAACTACCGTTTACTAGTTAATCGACAAGTTTGATATTAATTACAGTTATTCTATAATGGCAATTAAACAATGTAAATCGTTGAATGAACATTTCCTGTGGGTTGAAGACAAATCTGCACTGCCATTTTTCAGATTTGAAAATAGATACTTGGTAGAGATAGAAAAGTTCCATCTCTTTCTATCTTCAAATTTCTAACTCTTTCTATCTCTTTACTTCGCGCAGCAGGGATGCAGAAAGTATTATAGACAAGATGACATTGATCTTCGCCACATTTTCCCGCGTGTGTTCTGACTTAAAAAGAAGAAATTATTAGGATAACTTGCGTAATTAATTTAATATAGAGGCGCTTTTAAAATGTTTATTTTTCTCGCTCTTGAGTAAAAAACATAAGAGACTTTATAGAGACTCGGAATCCTTGTCCTCGTGAAGAACTAGTTGGGCGAGTTTCTTGGTATAATTGTTGTTTAATCACATCATTAAGGTGCGAGTTATACAGTCTAATGAGACTTCTGTTCTCCACTCTGCCGCCTAGACATACGAGCAGAAAGAATGACTGGAGTCTGGCATTCTTCGAATTCTTTGTTAAATACGCTTTGGTAATAAAAGCAAAGATGGAGACAAAGAAAAGTTGCAATTAGTCTGGATTTAATGCTCAAAGAAAATTACATAAAAACATAATATTCTTTTATGTTCAAACTATTATTATATGTTACATAATTTATAAGTATTATATGCACTCATATACTCGTAAACATTAAATCATAGAAAAATGCATACATCACACGTAATGTTCAATATGTGTCATTTTACCTTGTAATGCGCAATTATAACGGTAGAGGATAGAATAACGCGAATGAAGTCAGATAGAGCATAGATAAGGAAAGGATTAACAAGAATCGTGATTTCTCAGAATTCTCCTGTCAATATTTTTGAGATTCGATATATGGTCATCAGGAAATTCGCGGTTATACTATTGTGGATTTACGCGAGGTCAGTTAGATGATATAATCAGTCGAGTAGTTGCGGAAATTCTGCGTTTATGACCTTCTAATCGCTAGAGGAATTGGAAAGATTAGTGAACGGAAATACTAATGAACAAAGCTCTTTGATATTATTTTTCTTGGAAAAAAAGAAAATAGTACACTAATGAAAATTACACGGAAACCCCGATTTTACCAACCCCGTTGTATGGAGTTCCTATAAGAACTGCAGGAATCTTGGATGAGGTACGTGCGTGCTAGGGCCAGAGTGAGAAGAGCGCCTCTTTATCTGCTCCCTATCAGACTCCTCGAGCTACCTAGTAGCGTAACATGTTAACTTCACTATAGTAACTATAATTTTTTATTATACGCACTGTAAAAAATGTCGTAAAGAAAATTCCTAAAATACTCTTGGGAAATATTACTCCATAACAAATACAAATTTATCTCGATATTTAAAACGCAAAATATTCTTTAATCAATATTCACTTGTAATCTTCCTTTAGCTTAAATAATAATTTTCCATTATTTTTATGTGAGCAATGTTAAGACCTTCTGGTTCAACGCACTTACTGTCTTATTCTTTATTTACTCTCTTTGTTCATTTGCTTATCCTTCGATTCGACTGCAGGCTTTGTTGACATTGTGCGATAAGAATCTCGATGCAATGTAGGTACCGTCGTGGGTGTGCAAATTTTTTGCACGTGCATGTCATTTGATCATTCTTTTTACCTGTACAAGTCGTCCTCGACAGACGACCGTGAGTGCACCGGGGCTTCTTATCGATGTCACTATAGCTAACAAGGGTTACGCTAATTGCCTCTTATAATGATTTATAAATGCATCTAATTTTTCTTTTTTCTGTTCAAAGAAGTATAATTCACCCAGCATGTGTGTTAAAAGTGACTTGATGAAATTTCAAGAGATATTTAAGAAAGTTTTGGAAGTTTAGAGAATTTTAAGGAATTTTAAAGGATTTTAAAAAGCTTGTAAGAATTTTAAGAAATTTTTATTTTAAAGTAATTTTAGGGGATTTTAATGTTCCTCGTCGTGGAACTTTAAAGGATTTCATGAGATTCTTCTGACTTTCAAAGAATTTTTATGACTATAAATTTTATTACAGCTACCAAAAAAATAACTCTATGTATTACTACAGACTAATAAAGTGCTTTAATTGGGTGAACTGGAAAATAATACTAATTGTGAGCAGTTTGTTTTTACTAAAAAAAATATGACTATAAATAATTTCTCTCAGTGTGTATATAATCGCCAGTTAAGTGAAACATCATTATCAACAAATGTCAACTCGACACAAAGAATTAACTTCTACAAGATAACGAAGAAACTTGCATTGAACTCTTTTCGAACAAATACGATATGAAGACTTATCATAATTGTTATTAAAACATAAATAGGAGTTTCTGAATGAATAAAAAAAATATTCTCCTGATGGTTTCAAAGTACAAATTTATTATTCAGATCACAATCGATTGATTAATTAATTCATATTGTATATATGGTATTATTTCACAGATTCTGTTTACTTATTACTTTGGTCGACTATTTTCGAACTGATGAATATCTTTCGCGGTTTTTTAGATTAGGCTGACTGGAATATTAATAATAATATTTAAGTCGTTAATTCTAACGTTGAGCGCTGAATAAATTAATTTAAACCTTCATCGCTGCTGAATATTATCCGCCTTTGTTGAATTGCATAATAGGGATTATACAACAGATACATGCTGTGGTCGGATCAGGGCCAGTCCGATATTACGAAGTAAATAAATATATAATTGGGTTGGCTGCTGCATCATAAGCTTAATTCAAGGATAGGTCCATGACATAGAATTTTAGTTTCTTACTTTGATTTAACGTTATAATAAATAAATTTTATGATTATATATTCTTATCCTAAATGTGCATTTAAAATACACATTTGACTTTACTTTCGAAGTATGTAGTTTTATTATATACTCGAATATGTTTTTCATTTTTAATTAAAAACCTCCCTCTAAATCATAGCAGAGATTATTTTCACCTAGGCTACTGAGTCACATATTTTTATGCCAAATTTCATTGGCCTTGTCTGATATACCTATACACGTCATTGCCAAGTTCCGTTCCAATAATAACTGCATAATCTCTTGGCTGATGTGAGAAGCCCACAAAAGTTTCAATTATACCACCGATAACAGAAACAAAAATAGCTAGTTCAACAACCGTTTAATATAGCCTCATAAATTACATAATTTGCGAAATATTGAGATAAAAACTGATCTAAAAAAAAATTTCTTTCTTCAAACTTGGAATTTTGTCAAATGATTTCAATATTTAAAGTATGTTCGAGAAACCGCGTACATATTTGAGTTTCGTCATCACTAACTGGAAATTCATAATCATGTTATGAATTGAATACCGTTTGATAAGTGCAGCAACAAGCTAAGAGAGGGCTAAGCAAAAAAATCGGCATTGATTAATATGCCAAAGGGAGCTGCTACCGCGAAATGCATATTCGATAATAATATTATTGACTTCGATTGTGCCAGCCTATTTGCATAACGCTCGCGCAAGAACATAATTCAATAATATCAAAGGCCGACAGAATATTCTAAAGAAAGAAAGTACATTTTTTTACATTCGAGATTAGGCGCGCGCTTGAGCGCACTACGCATCAAGTTACATAGTCGATAAAAGGTAAACCATATATAATGATCGTAAAGCAATATGAAGTTGTCTGAAATGCATGCTTTTTTAGAATGTGAGGAAAATGGTTTTTAATATCATTCAGCAACTTAAAGATAAGATCTTCAACATTAAAATTTATGTATATGAATGAAAGAAAAAGAACCATACAGCAATTGAACATAACATGTCCTTCTAACCCGCACATATGGAAATGAAAATCTATAAATATCTATCAATAAAACAGTCTGAGAAAAACAATGAAATTCCATTTAAAATAAAAAAATTCGATCAAATGAGAGGGTGCTAGCTGTTACAAGAATAAACATTGTATAGCAGTATCCAGATAGGTCGTGCTACCAAGCAAGTTTTTTGTCGTCGACAAAGTAGTCGCAGGAGGAGAAATATAAGGGGCAAGAGGGGTTGGGGCAGTGATTGCTGGATTTGTGGTAGAGGGTGGCATGAAGGGGTGATGGCAGGGATCAGGGCCTTGGACTGGCTGTCCTTGACTCAGCACAGTTACCCCGGACAGAAGTGTGACGTCACTCTGCATAACTCTCCTCCTAATTGCATCGTTGCTGCTGCGCTCCACAATCCCTACTCTTTTCACTCTACTCTCTCCACTGACCCCCTTCCCAAATCCCATAATCGCCATCACTCTCCCTCCTTTTGTCCTTTCTTTAGACTCTCTATCCCCTCTCTTTAGCCAAGCACCTCACCCCCTTTTTTCCCACTCTTTTCACCACCACCACCACCCATTACATTCTGACACCCCGTTTATTACATCGCCAATAATACTAATTAGACCATCATCACAACTTCACCATTCTCACCCTCACGCGTCTACCTTTTCTTTATACATTCGCATTTTAGCTGACTTTCTTATAAATACATCGACCACGATTTCATTCTCTCTATTCTAGTGAATAGAATTTTAAAGAATTTCAAGAAGTTTCTGGGAATTTTAAGAGATTTTCATGAATTTTAATCAATTTCGAAGATTTTCTTGAATTTTCTAGGAATTTTAAGAGAATTCAAGAAAATATGCAGCTAGAACGTGATAACAACGCGTATAGCACTGATTAATATACATGCGAATTTTCCTTGTCTGTGAAATATTTCTTGGAATTGTCGGGATGTCGTCCTATAATCTTTCACGAACACGCGTATTTTTTTTTACTTATCTCTCCTCCCCGTCTCCTCTTCCCATCTCACCCCTCAGCAGTCAATGTCATATCAAAACTTTCAATAACGGTTACGCATATTTTTTGCACATTAACGAGTGACCAGATTACGGCTAAAGAATACACGCTAATACGGTAATGAGGAAAAATCAGAAAATAATAATCCGCAATTTTTTTGTTTACTGAAGATTTTTTAAGTTTTTCATCATTTTTTCATTTTGAGTGAAAAATAACAACAAAACTTGAATATTTGACAAAAAAGGGTGGGGATCAGGAGTATCAAATTTTACACAAATTTAATTTCCTCTCTGATAAGAATGTAATAACAAGTTTTGTATGCAAGTTGATCCAACTGATAAAAAAGAGACAAAAATAAAAATTCAATAAGTGAATTATCTTTGCTTTCGCGAAACTTTATAATGCAAAAAATCCTGTCGATAATAACCTTGAATTAAAACGGTCATTAAACCGGCTGCTCACATATATCGATTTTAACCATCTGGTCTCTAAATTTTGCAATGTGTGTTGATAATTGCAGTGATTGTCGATAATTATTAATAATATATGCTACAATATCAGACTTACTGATAGATACGTAATGTCATGTGTTTTGCGATCCCCCTGATAATAAAGAATCAAATTCCTTGTAACTATGGAAGCTATAGCTCTCGCATATTTCGTTGTTATCGGACCATCTGACTCCAAGGAGACATTACGTAGCTCTCGCGAATGCATTAACGTTTGCAACAACTCGACTGAACGTTTTGCAGCACACGGCTCTTTTTTA
Organism: Synergus umbraculus; assembly: GCA_900474325.1. Lineage (NCBI taxonomy): Eukaryota > Metazoa > Arthropoda > Insecta > Hymenoptera > Cynipidae > Synergus > Synergus umbraculus. Next base: position 44,663 of record UCOK01000006.1, on the reverse strand, counting down.
TGAAATAACTTAGTCTTTTGCATACTGTTCTTTTCCCCAAGACGTCTCTTATGCTCGCGGTATTCGCGCGACATACAAAGATAAACGCTCACTGTAAATTTAACTCAAGCAGGCAATTTGTTCATTGACACTTATGAAGAGAATGATAATAAATGACAATGATTTTAAAGAGATTATAAAGAACTAAAGATTAACCCATATAACACAAAAGCTTTCATGAACCTTCCTGAGTGGAATATTCCAAATGTAATGGATGTTCGGAAAATTCCGAAAAATGTTCCAGGAAGGTTGAGAAATTGGAGGTTTTTCCATTTCGGAAGTTTATCCGACCAACAGATTTTCCTTTCTACTATACTTGAAAGTGTCAATCTATAGTAGCTAGCGCATTTTGGAATTACGTCGATATGTGAAATTGGAGAACTAAAGGGACTTTACTTTTTCATATTCTCTGTAACACAAAAACATCATGCTTGTATATTCGAAGGAAGAACAGATAATGGGACAAAATAATATGTTTTCACGCTTCGGATTTCAGTGATTATCCTATTATGATAAGATGTATCAAAAGTGACACACCTAAAAAAAAATTTAATTCAATCCGGTGACGATGACTGCACTCTCACATCGCACTCAAAAGTTTAACATTACACATACATATCTCTGTTATTTATGGATTTAGAAAAAATCGAATTGCATGCGGACAATATTAGGTTTATGTTTTTATGAACATTTTTTTCCTTCAGTTGAAGTTGATACAACTTCACAGCTATATAGTTGTAAGGTATTAAACAATATAAACCAGTATAAACTGTTTCTTCTAGCAACAGTACTGCAACTATGCAGTAAATCTATATACTGGGCCATGAAAGCCCCAAGATTATTTTCCACATGGTTATATATAGACGCAACTCTTTCCACTCTAAAACTTGAATAATCTATTTAAATCTATTATAGTGTTAATTTTGCCAACTGCTTTTCCATGAGCCTCATTTTACAAATTATGCAGTACATATTTTAATTTTTAACGCCACGAGAGCGAGTGCACACATAAATCAAGAGAAATGGGACTTTTAATTTAAAGCTTACACGACACGTGTACATCCTGTTCTTTGCAGTATAAGCTCCATCCCTTTTGCACTATTACTTCCGAGAAACGTTAATGCGCGCGCTTCAACTTTATACACTCTTACTGACCTTCTTATTTCTCAAACGATATTATTTCTTTGCCCCTTTCATGTTTTCCAAAGAGAACAAAACACATAACATTAAAACTATTACGCCGCCTTTTTAACTGACTTTGGATTATAAGATACAATATAAAACTTTTCATCTTATGTACAGGATAAAAGCGGAAGTGGTGACTGACGATGCATTGCCCTTGTTAAAGACGTGCCAAAGTTTTCCACACGTTTCTTTTATAATCTGCTTAATGGCTTCTACATATATTGAAGTAATTATCATAAAGAGACTCTGACGCAAGACAATTTTTGAAAATTCTTCGCTTCACCGGAAAAATCATGGCCAGCGAGTTTGCTGCATCGTTACAAAAGAATGGCCCTGAATTTTGAAAAAATCGATGATGCTGTACCATACGATTACGGAGATACGACCCTGGTAAGAACAAGATATTATATTGCCAAGGCAGCTGGGAGCACTGCAGTCAGGAGTCATCGACTCGCATTTGGCTTGGCCTTCGGCTATTAAGAACGCAAACATCCCACTGCAAACTTCTGCAACTCGCTGTAATAAAGCCAATATAGCGACTCCATTCCATATTCTTATAGCGATTCTACATTGCCCTCGAATAACTTGAATAAATCAAACAATAAAAACTTACAATAGAAAATAAATGTTTCGATTCTTGCAAATCGTAATATGAGAAAAATTATATGAATGTACCTATATCTGATACATACGCGCGCATTATGTATATTTTATATAATATACATCCCATTTTGTAAAAAAAAAACCAGGAATTTTAACAGTTTTCTGGGATTTAAAGTACATAATATATATTTTTAAGTGATTTAACCATATTTTATGGGATATTAAGTAATTTTAAGAGATTTTAAGAGCGATTTCAATGTGGATATCACGAAATTTAAAGGGTTTCTATAAAATTACAGAGAATTGGTAAAAGTTCGGATTTTCTTCAGGTATTTTTAGGAATGAAAATAACAAAAAGAAGAATTTAATCAAGAAATGTAGAACAAAATTTTGAAAGAAGTTCGTGTTGCAGTGTTGAAGAATTGCAGAGGCCCTAGAAGGAGGCGCGATGAAGAGCAGGCAGATGAAGAGAGAGACCTTGTTTTGATAGCAAGAATCGAGGCCTGCATGCGTAGAGAGCTTCAATAGATGACCTTGAGGAGAGCATAGTCCTGCAAGAGTCGAATGGTCAATGTTCCAGGGACCTTCGCGTCTGGTAGTCATGGACGGCCAAACTATATCCATCGGCAGACACTCCCAATGAAGCTCACACGCATCTGCACACTACTCGCTGCACAATCTCCTTTATTTTTGCACTCGATTCGCAATATTTCAATAATCCTTTCATGCACTTTCTGTCGAGCATCTATAGTCCCAGCATAATGAAACCCTCTCGCAGAATGCTTGCACAATTTACGTGGTCACACTGTTAATTGTTGATTGATGCGACTCATGCGGTCGCATGAAGAAGGAGAAATTATGTACTCGAAAATTTTTGTCTAGTGGTTTCAAGATATGTAATTATATTTCTAATAATAAAATGCAAGCAACGCAAAGGTTGCAATGAGTAAATGCTATGTTGCTATATGTCACGATGCAAGAATTAACGGCTTCCCTTTGAAATTTCACTTTACGCACGAGACCACTTTAGATTGTATCTTCATGAACGACGTTCTGGAAGTTCTTGTATTCTAGGATTAGATCAGTGTCGCATGAGATGATAGAGAACATGATCTTTTTGGTTAATACTTTCGCATTTACAGAGACAATCTCTTTTGGGATACAAATCAGTTTTGTACATATACAATATATGTACTTCTCTCAAGATTGCTGTCAGCACTATATTGTCGCAGACATAATTTAATTTGTATGTAATGTTTGTTCCTTAGATGAGTCTAAGTATGAATGTTCGATACTATCTATAACTTTACAAATATACATGTGATATACATAACATAATAATATATTATTATATACATAATCGCAACACAGAAGATCCTTTGTTCGTCTGATGTGTGCTCTTTAAACATATATAGTAATAATTCAACTGGCAGGGAGATAAACAAGAATCTTCTGTAACTTCCAAGTTACAGCCAAACTTCCTTGTAAATGGATTATGGCAGAGAATAAAGATAAGGATAAAGATACGAAGCATAACAAAAGTGTGCAAACATTTTGACGATATAATAAATGACGTATTTGAAGAGTGATTTAGCTTTAGTCACATGAATTTAATACTTTAAGAAAAATATCTTACAGGTGAACGATTAAATCTCTTCGTTAGTCTTTATACAACCCTCAATATTACGTATATACATATCGTATACCTAAGTTAATTTAGAGCAAAAAACGCAACTGGCAACAAACCTCCTGCCGCAATTGCGTCATAAACCAACGCAGTGAAATGATGTAAAATAAATATGGTGTAGTATACCATATAATCATTTATGTACATCATAGAACTTGAGATTTTTTGCAAAAAATTGTCTGATGATAGATATTGTATCGGTCAAAGAGTCATTGCCGTGCTGGGAGTCATCGCGCGGTGCAATGCACCGATTTCTCCAATAACACCTCTCTTATCAGAGAAAGTCGCGCATTACGAGATGATGAACATTTTTTAAATGACGATGACGCGCCTACTCTATAAAGATTGCACCACTCAAAACAATCAACAAGAATAGTGATAATAAAATAATCATTCGAAATGCATAATACATATAATGCAAGAAAAAATTACGTTTAGAGTGCTGGATTATTCTTCTCGGCATGCAAGCTTTCACTGTAGAAATGTTTTTCAAGCGAATTGGGTATTATTATCGTATATGTGCGCGAATAACAAAGTATGTATATGAGAAAGAATCAATTGAGTGGAGGGGAAAAGAAAGACCAGCATCTGTTAATAACACAAAGTGCCTTCACTGCAGGCCAACAACACGCGATATTTTTGGTCCGGCGCCGTTAAAAATGCGCCGTGATTTTGCGAGGCCAACTCGGGTTCTTTTCATGATGCATTTGGGTGCACTGCTCTCGGTTCATCGGGGTCATTTCTGAGTCATAGACCGGACGTGAGGCCACGTGCCTGCCCAACTTCCAGAAATTTCTATCACGAATTTCAAACCTAGCTAACTCTATAGTATAATGAAAAAAAACAGAACTCTTTAAAAACAATATAAACTAATAGCAATTCGCATTGACTCATCGCGACCAAAATTAAACTCCTCCGAGACACCATCATCAACATTCCTCCCAAAGTGCAAATTCTCCTCCCCTTTCGCAAAATCAAACATTCCCAAGTTTTTTTACCGCGACTCTGCCCTCGTCGTTCATCCTCTTAATTCCAATCGCACCCTTAACCCTCGTTGATCAGTATCCTAGAATGGAAACTCGGCAAGACATGGTGAAACTGAACTATGCTCACATTCTAAAAATTTCTCTTCAGCCATAGAGTATGCGCGCATTCCGATCGTTTACGCCTGCTGCAGTGCCTTGATGACCTTCAACCATATTCTTTTCGAGGGCGCATCACTCGTAGGAAACATAAAATCGTTGGCCCGGTCGAGCAAGCAGGCGAATGTGTGCAAATGTGTGAGCTTGCACTGTTAGCTTTTGCGAATATGAAGACCGCCTGACGAAGGGCGTGCAGAATTTCAGAGCAAAGAAGGCGATGGGCTCGCAAAGGGGCATAAAGGGGCAGAGGGGCTCAATCTAGGGGGAGGAGGAGAAGTGAGAGGTGGAAAGTGACCCGCAAGTAAGGGTGAGAGATCGACTGCGACGGCACTAGCATTGGTGGGTGGGGGTTAGGGTGGGGGGGGAGAGGCGCGGTAGCGGCGCGACGGCAACCACCGCTCTGCCTTGAACCTCGCACAGTGCATTGCCCGTCGCTCAAGGGCGTCCGCCGCGCCGTTTGCTCCTAACCACCTCCTCACCCCCCGACGCTCCACGTCAAGCCCGGCCCCACTTCTGTCCGCAGACGCGCTTGATCGCTCCCCTTTTACCCTCCTTTATAGAGGCAAAACCAAATAAAAGCCAAAGCGGAAGGTTTTTGGGGCGCTAAGATCCCTTACCTCTTTGCGGTCATTCACAAAGTAGGTGATTTTTTTTTTTGCTCTTTTTATCATTTTTTCTTGTCATTAAATGTGTTTTTCAAGATATTTTCTTATATATATAATTTATTTAAGCTATAACGTATATTTTAACGATTACTGAGACCATCACGATTACTGATGCATCATAAGGGATCGTACTTAAATTACGTAACAGTTGAAATGGGGGTGGGGTGGTTATTTCATATTTGGAAATATTGATTATATATATTTATGAATATTCACATGTGGAAGTCTTTACCTGTAAAGCATGTAATATTCAAATACATACTATATAAAATTTCCATTAATTTCAAGTCTCATATCGCGAGAAGAGATTGAAGGTATTTGTGACATCAAGTCTACCTTTTTTAAAATCAAGTTAACATTCCATTTATCATGCTTCTTTTCTCATATACTTAAAGATTCTTTACTGATGCTTGTGAAGAGGGTGTAAATGTGCGCCATCAGGGAGACCACCGCGCAGTTTAGATTGTGTATGACCCTGAACTCTGACCCCAATTTATTGGTTATATCTTATGCGTCGCGTGAAAGAATGGTAATTATTGTATGCGGAGTGTCACGCGGGAGAATGGAACAGATCGATCTGGATTTTTAATTCTTATTAAGATCAGAAGAAGTAGAAAGAGACATGAATTGCAAGTTTTCAAGCTGCGAGTATATTATATCTATAAACACGATCTTTTGATGAATAGCTGCATATAAACATCTGGGTAAAATGTAGGATTTATTGAGAGTGGAGGAAAAATCAGTGAATTCAGAGTTATGGATAAATCAAAATTGACTAGAGAAACATCACGAATAAGTAAATATAACTGGAATCTGCACAAGTTGAATCCGGCAATAATATAATTAATATAGATATAATGCACTCTTCTGAATGAGACATATTACAATTAAATGCTAAGGTGAAGGATGACCATTGGCCTTAGATCTTAGATGCAGTCTTGAATTAGCATCCCATATCCAAGAATGTTCCGATGCCAATGTGGGAAGGTGTGATTTGCACCATACCGTAACTAGCATCAGAGTAGAGGAATGCGGAGGTGACGCAACTAATTTCACCGATACAAACTCCGAGAATGGTGGACCGATGCATTCTCGTACGACAATAGGCTAGAACAAAGTTGAATTTGCATAAATAATTCCTCATTGCATTGCCTGTAAACATTCATGCTTGTATTCATGTCAGCGTCTTTTTATCAACACCAGGTCATAACTCCTCTAGTATAAAGTCGATCTTAATCTTAATAATTCTTAAATGATGCAATAAAGCTCTGGGGTTTAGATTGTTAAGGTTTCTTCAACTGAATAATTAACCTGAGAAAATATTTGTAGTCACTGCAGGTCGTCATCTATTCACCTATTTTTAATTTCTTCACCTATATTATTTTAGGAATTTGTCTTAAAAGTCTCTTCAAATTCTTTAAAATCTCCACAGTATCAGTGCACCAGCTCGATTATAAACAATCTGATGTGGTTAAATTCCTTCCTGCGAAATCTATTAGTCAAAAGCCTAGCTATGCTTATCGGTATTGCGCGTGGAGAGTTTGATTGGAGAGAGTTAGGGTCGAATCGGATGAGAGAAGACGAAAACAACCGTTGACTCTTATGCAACTAACATAAGTGCGACTATGCGCATTTGCGCAATGATTCCAATCAAGCCTGCACTCTGGATCCCTACCCTGCTAAGAAATTCTCGGAATGCTCTTTGTGTTGTGTGCCTCGGTCCTGCAATTCCTCCGACCTTGATTCAAACTCGTCGACTTCACATGCGAGTATATGACCTGTACTTGAGACCTATAGAAGGGCTTCTTTTATGTTGGGTTTGTCCCAAGATCATAAACGCCCACTCGCTTCTGCCTTTGAAACCGACCTCATCTAGTCTTTGTTTCGAGATTACTTAAGCATATCGAAGGACAAGGAGGCGTAAGAATACTGAAATTGAGGACTAAAATCAACTTTTCTCCCTGATTTATGTTCATTATTTCTTTCATTTAATTGAAGAAATAATCCCCGAAACATTAAAGAAACTCAAAGCAATACTTACTCTACTGCTATAATTTCGAAGAATTAATATGTTGAACGCCAGATTATTTTATTATATGATCGCAAATAAAATTGCAGAGATTCTCAATTTTAAGCTAATGCATGTTATCACACCTGCTTAGCTTCTTCATTCAGGATAAGATAAACTACGTCAAAGTATATATTGTATATAATACCAGGATCTTCTAAAACCGGGTTAGGCAGAAAGCCGCGCCTGCCAGTTATTGCAAACGAGATGCATAAAGATGTCTCACAATAAAATTTAAAGCCGATTAACTGCACACAATTTCCTTAAGGTACCTACTCAGTCTATAAACAAACCCATCCCACCTTAACTATGTGCTAACAGCCGTTGAACGCCTAGACTTGTCTAGACTAGTTGCGTTCTCAAGTCTGACCAAGATCGTCCTCTTCTACTTGTTTCCAGACCTATCCTACAGAGACATTCTCTACTTGTTATCCACTCCACATCACAATTTCCCCCCGTGAAGAAATGTTTGAATGAGGAAAGATTTCAGTGGCACATTATGTCTGATCAATTACAACACTCTTGATTCGATTAGCGGATTAGCACAAAAATTGAAAATGAAGATTTAGAAAAATAAACTGAAACAAGATTGAAATCTCATTTTTTCCGTGTCGAAAAAGTCTTCGAATAATGGAAAAAGTTGAAAATCGCATCATGTCCAATTAATTGCATCACTCTAACAATGGCATTAGCGCGTGTGATTAGCATGAAACCCTCTGAAATCGAATAAGCTTAAACGGGAAGGATGACATGGAAAATTGACTCATCAATTGCATAGCCCTAAACGAGAATTATCATGGTACAAAAGCGTGACTTGTTGAGGGCACTCGTGCATACAAATACCTATGTGTATTCCATATGACACACACAAGAAACTATAGCGAGCGCAACTAGAGTTGCATAATCGGTGCACTCCCTGCACACAGTTAGGGTTAGCTAACCCATATATGCAGCGTAAGTGTCGATGTCGGCCGGTCGGCAGGACGTAATAGAGGCGAGCATACATACTCGATTTTATAATGTGTTGGAGTGTTAAACTCGATAATGGCGATGAAGGGACGAAGAGGCCCAGTAAAAGTTGTGGAATGGGAAATTTAACTTCATAGGGAGGTTGATTCAGGAATAAGGTGCGATGAGGCGATGAGGGGTTTTGGTAAGAGGTATAAGGATTGAGGAAGAAGAGAGGAACAGCAGAGGGGAAAATGGAGGTTAGTACCATTGGAGCAGTGGCCGGTGACCTTGTATATGTTCTCTGTATGTACGCTGAGTGCGTCTGGGCCGATGCGCCGGACGCCACGCCAGTCGCGCCGCGCCGCATCGGGTGAACTTCATCCGACTCGAGTCGAGTCGAGTCGAGTCGAATCGAGTCGAGTGTTCTCCACCATTCCCCTAATTCCCCGCTTTTAGCTCGCGTAGTCGTGGTGAAGGTCCGACGAGTATATCGCTGCATATTTATAAATATCCTCTCCCTCGCCTACCCTACCTACCCCTGCCTCCCCCATTCTTCGACCATATTTCGCATGCTTCTCTTTTTCTTGCACTCCAACTTCAGATCAAGAGAAGGATATAACGCTCGCGCCGGAGACCCGTGTATCTCAGGGTTAGGAGCCCAGCAAGGTCCCCAAAGATGAATCGAGACGACTGCACTTTCGAATCCAGTCAACTGTCTCGGGTTAAGGCCACAAGAATCGCAATCTCGAAATCGTAACAAAGAAAACGCTCATTCTTGGAGACACACTCGAGCCGATCAGCATCTCATTATTAAATTGCTGGCTGCGGGAACGTGGGGTAGGAAAAGGAATGTGGAAGCATCGACGTTTTAAATATAAGAACTCCCTAAAATTGAATCAGTGGAAATTCGCTGATTTTAAGTGACTAGCTCTTTTTTTCAAGATTTCATTCACTGAAGATCCACTGAGAATGAGTGTGAAATTTCAGTGATTTTTCATTGATTTAAATTGAGAGAAAAAAGTCACAGAGAATCAGTGAAGCTTCACTGATTTTTGACTGATTCAAGAAGTAGATTCAAGAAAGAGTAGAAAGGAGATGGAATTAGGAGTTTGGTATAAGTTTTTAGCTACTGCGAAGAAAAACAATCATCTTGGATTGGGCCTTGGTATATATGCGAGATCAGACCTGCTTTTATAACACTGTCAATTCTAAGTGATATACTTCGGTTTTTTACCAGAGAATGGAAAAGGAAATGTAATAATTGTATTAATCAGTTGTTTCCAGCAGACAAAAGCAGCGAGCGGCCTTTAAGTTTCAATGATCTCGTCACTGATCTCGAGGTCGTGTGAGAAATAAATCCCTGCTGCGCAATTATAAAGCATGCATTTTGGTGGTTCACCATTACACGACCGTCATTTATTGGCACGGACAAAGTGCCGTCATTGCCACGGGCGGATGAGAACGCGTCGGAATTCTAGGAATTCCGTCTAGTTCATATTCATTAGCAACGATTATTTATACAGAGCTGTTGGAGCTGGTCAAAATTGCTCTGAGCGGTTTTGATGGTCCTTTATATAGGAGATTCAAGAGATGGATGTTGTTTTTTCATCCGAGTTTTGCATTTATGCCTAAAGGTTAGAGGCCGGCGGCATTTGGCACCATGGATGATGATTTCTTGTAAATGTCCATTTGTCCATTGTCGTATACCAGCACTGCAGACATGTTAATCAATTTCTCACGATTTTACCAAATTCATCCGATTCAATTGCAAAATGACTCAACTTAATTTCGCAAGTTATCGCACCACAAACTTTTCATCCGGAATGAGTAATAATTATTAGCAGCAATGAAATGGATGAAATAGTGTCGTCGGTATGTCATATCGCTCTACCGTTGTTCACCGGATGCTTGCATTGTTTCGCAAACTTCTTTCTCTGCGGCGAGCGGTTGTCTCTGCGATGCATTGCCTCGCTTTTTACGATTCTTCTTTGAGACTGCATTTTTACTTTGATGCAATGCCTTGCATGAAATGTGTGAGGCCGGCGATGTCGCGTGAAGCGTCAACGGACGCGATGTACTTTCGGCAAAGGATCGAGCCGGGACGTCCGAGCGACATTCTCCGGATGTGAGATCACCGACTTCGTAAAATCTTTCGCTTCGTTTTAGCTCTGCATCTCTGCAGATATGCAACGAGGTGCAATATTCTTTGTTACAAAGAAAATACGTCTGAAAGGTACGTCTTGCGAAAAACTAATTGCCTAGAGGATGCGATTGCGATAATCATACGATGATTAAAGTCGCTAGATCTGTAAAAATCTGTCCCTTAATCTGGCCAGACTAGAGACAAAAATCTCTCTCCATGACAAGAACTTATGGTCTTGATGAAAATTTTGCCCTAAAATAATTCAAGCGTGCAAGCATTGCACGTACCGTCTAAATATTCCAACTATTTTTGTCGTGCGTGATGGCGCCACTCGACTAATGATTCCAAAAAATTCAGATTTATTCGCATTGACCGACTTTATTGGAATTTAAATTGTTCAGATGAATTCAAATTGGCCGAAAACTCATTCGTATTAATTTGGATTGCAAGTTGAATAGACTTCGGATTTGATCGTAATGAATTTTATTTCAATGTGAAACTTTCGCCAGGATAACCATTTTTGCCCTTAAGTACAATGGCTTCACTAAACTTGGTGAAAATTTATAACGTGTATATACCTATAAATTTGCAATTTATAAGCTCCCTCTGCTTTCCGCTTAGACGGATTCATCCGGTCGGGTCGGGTCGGTGGACGGATGCGTTGAATTCCTCGAAGCGCCAGAGACTGTCATGTCAGCTAGCCAGACTATAGCTCGCTATAAGCTACCAAACGAGGGTCATCGCGGTAGCATGCATTACACACAAAGGATCAACAGCGATGGTAGCAAGCGACGCGGCCGCGACTGTGGCGACATGAGCGTGCGCCATCCACACATCGGTTGCATCGCAGCGAGTTTCGCGCGTTATTCGTGGCGCGACATTGCATAACCCGCCGATGACCGCCGTCCATCGCTCGCTCCTTTCTTTGTCTCTCCTTCGCTCGTTTTTATTTTTCATTTACATATCTTTTTTTTTTTATACAATTATTCCCGAGCTAGCTACTCGCGCGCCTCTTTGTCAAAGACTGTACAGTGTACATGCATGTGTAATATACATACTGCAAATATAGATATATGTAATCAAAGACAAGAGAGTTCTTGACAGGGCCTAACTGGATCCAACACCACGCATTGTGGTGAACAGACTACTCGATCCCCACCCAAAGAAGAGGGGCGGCTATCCCCACTCTTAATATCTTTCGACCGAATGCTGAATTTGTCCTGCATTAGGGGGCATCGGGACATTACCCGCGTGACCTTGGATGGTGCCGATCACGACGCCTGGCGCTGTTTGTGCAACGCACGCGAGCATTGCACCTTGCTTTATCGCATAAGCTCTGGCCGTGCTAAAAATCCTCCTCCTTCTCCTCCTATCCCTGAACTAACCACGGACTGGGCTATTCTTTTCTCCGTCCCACGAACTCTGCGGCACTTCGAGAGCCCCATCGCTCACCCACGCACGATTTTTATTGAACAAACTTATACGATTATGATTCCAGAAACTAGCGGCGTTTATTATTGATTAAATTAGATCTGGCTTCATCATCTAGTTAGAGAGAAATTATGATTCAAATTGAAATGCTTGGATTACGTATTATGAAGTGGGTCAGTTTGCGAGGTTTACTGTTTATTTGTGCTGAGGGTTTCTGCATGGTTTCACTTTAGGCGTGACGGTACACCATGGAATATTAAGTACACTGACGAATCATTCACAGAATACGTAATATAACAGTAAAAATTTAAGTTTTATTTTGAATCAGAACTATGTGGATATAAAGTATTCTAAAAGAAAATTGAATAACTACTGATTCTTTTATTTGAACGATTGAATTCTCTCATCAGTGTATCTACAATATAAAAAAGAGACGAAGAAAGGCCAAAAGCCTTTAAGCTTACATTACTGATAATAAACAATGACATTTATCTTGCACAAAATACTATGTACATATATATCTCGTGTGTATCACCAATATAGTATAACGTCATCAAAAATGATGCAAGTAAGGCTAAAATAAAAGACTACATCAAACACGAGCACGTTATACATATTATACTGATGAATAAGAATTATAATGTATTAAATATTATTAACCCAGTAAATTATGCGATTATAATAATTTTTCCATCATGAATACAAGGCGGTTATATAATGACTATAATCTTAATGTTAATTAATGTTAACTTCTCTTTCTCTCTTTCAGTCCTATTAATTTTGTTGTCACTTTTTTGGAAGTTCCAGGAAATTCACCGGAAATACATATACATATCTGCGTTCAAATTCATCCCAGTATGTTAGTGCGGTTGCTTCATTGACGTCAAATGCAGGCGTTAATGTCGTAGAAGGTTAACAATTAACTCTTATACATATATTATTATACTTATTCTAAGAGGGGCATAAGATTCTGGAAAACTAACACAGAAAAAAATAAATAAAAATGTGTAACTCTCTCACTATCTGACTCTCTTAACAACATTTTTGCTGACTTGCACTGAATATAAAATAGTCATCTTTGTACACAAAAGAAACTGACCAATTCTAAAAGTCATTCAGTTCTTTATCCTCAACACCATCACGTCGCAATTTAACAATGTAAACAACGATTTTGGCAAGGAGATATAACAATGGATGAGCAGATTGTCCCTCAAAAGAATAACGTGGAACGGATGTCGCATTTGGCTCAGGTTTATATATCATTATATATATATATATGTATTTCATATGTAATTTTCCGGTTTTCTTATATTGATTCATCATTCTGATATAAACATTGAAATTTATAAAAATTTATGCAAATTAATTATTTATCCCTATTGCATTAATAATAATAATGCACATTACACAAATATAAATGGTATGTAGGTCTCTTGTGATTTAGCGTCATCTTTAAAAAATATCCATATAATGCTTTATCCATTATCTAGACACTCCCATTTATTTGCCAATCAGACACTCTGTAGTTGATAAAGCTCAAATATAAAATATCAGTATGAGTTGATTAATCATTTCCATTTCACTGATTCTATCTTATATATATATCACAGGAGTCATGCATTGGGGAATTATCTATAGATATACATATTGTTTATTATGAAATGCAATAATATTCTGATAAATTGATCTCAAGGATAACAAAACCACGAATGGATTCTGGACGCGTCATCGGAATATAGAGTTGTTGATCGGAAATGTGCAGTGAAAATAATAATGAAGTTAGCATTGCGCAATAGAGACGTGTTAACTCTTATAAATGTACTCCTGGTGTTAATTTATACTCTAAGTATTCATTTATATTATTCTGAAACCAACATCTCTACTTTCATCTTAAAGCAACTTGTATAATGTAATAAAAATAATTAAAGTAAAAGACCTGCATGATTTTAAATGTTGTTACTCTACATATAACATTTCGAAGGTAAATACGTTAAAAGTGTATAACTATATAGAAAAAACAAAACGCACTTTGAATTTCAGGAAAGATAAATACATTTAAAACTTGTTGCGTCATAGAACTTTCAGAAATGATAAAAGTTACCTTGAATCTCTTTTTTAAAAAAACTCTCTATTACATTGCAAATTTAAAATTTTCCTTGTTATTTTAAGGTTTAATTTTACGTGATAAAATTATGAGAACAAATCATAAATCTGCTTGTACTTAATGAGAATTTGCATTCAAAAATGTGTTGATAAAAGCACAACTCATTGAGTCATAAAAATTTTTATAACGTAATTACTTAAATTTATCGATGCCTACCTCAAGGAGTTAGGTAAGAGAATAAAAAAATCCTTATAGTCGAAATTCAAAAGTCGTTTTTAATTTATCGTTATATTTCTTAATGTTTAAATTTTAGCATGTGAGCCATCTTGCGTGACTCTAATTTTAAATATTTGCCTCTCAGCTAGAACCTCAAAGGAATTAAAAATTTTTTACTACTGCGGTTTAATAATTTTAATTTATAAATTGATAAACTTTAATTACTAATTGTTCGCGAATATAGAAGTGCGAATCTATTAATGACTACTATGAGTTTTATTACAGTAATACCAGCAATAAACTTATTATTATCGCTGACTTGTACAAGTTATGTGATTAATCAGAATGCTTATAACTTGGCTCGTTATTAGTTATCTTTCTTTCTGTTGTCAAGAGGATAACATTCCACTCTCTAGCCATGCTTATATGACCTATGTTCCTCGAGTTATTTTTGCCGGGACAATCCGGTGATGCGTTCCTGAACGAGCGACGACCTCAATGAAAACATTAGCAGCTTTTCTGCAACCCTCAACTTCTTCAAAGATCTGATTCTTTATTCCACAGCTTTCAAAATGACTTATTCACAGTGTCAGTGTGTAATGCGCGATACATTGAAAATCAATTGTCCTCTGCAATTCTGAAAATTACAAACAAGTTCAAATTTCAAGATGGGAATTTTAAATAATTTTACTAAATAGAATTAGTTGTCACGGCGACAAAGACTAATCTTAGTTAGTTTTCGTGAAATCGTGAAATCATCACGGGACTATTCCAAATTTATAAGATGACTCGCAAATATGAAATAATTCTCTTCGAGATTCTGCAGAATTGCTTCCCGCATCATCAAATTCCAGCGTGAATCTCATCAGGAAACTGCTTTTAACAGATTGTGCAGATCGCTAGGGGAAAGGAATATGACAAAAAAAAAGAAATGATCGCACTTCTTCCCCGAAATATGCCAGATTACACATCAGCATCACTTAACTTCCAACTATACTTTAAATCCGCGTGATACTGAAAGACAATAAGTGTAAGATTTTGTGGGCGAATCTTGGACTTTTAAATTGATCTTATATGCAATAGTTTGAGAAGCGCAAATATCTTATTTAAATAACCAATCCCTGAAGAAAATTATGAGGCGAGGTAGAAGCTCTGGGAGCACTTGACGTGACCTTGCTTTGTCACTGACCTGTCCTAGGCAGCCAGCGACTGCTCTGGTGGCCATAGCAACTCCAACACATTCTCAGAAACGAGTAATTCACTACTCGTCCCCTCATATTCTCACACAAATTCGCTTCTTCACATGACTTTAACATATATCTCTTCGTATAGACTCACACATGGCTATTTCCCCCCCCACATGCAAAAGTCAATTTCCCGCCGAACTTTTGCCGACCGACCGGTGCAATGGCACCTTAAATTTCGACATTCAGAAATAGCTTATAGCAGACAGTCGCGTCGCCTCAGAAACAAAGCGAATGCGTGGGTCTCTATAGTCTTAGGCGAGAGCAGTTGTTGTTTGACGTTTGCCTCTTCTCGTCAGCACCATACTAGACCAGCGGATGTCGACTGCAATTCGTTGATGAAATCGCAATTCGCTTACCATTTCTATAATATTATTCCATCCTCTCATAAACATCCTCCATATTGTTCATATTTAAACTAAATTAAATAATTTAATTGTAAATGATTGTAAAGGGAAATCATTGTAAATTTTTATCAGCAAATTGAACGAGTTTAATCTCTGGTTTTCGGATAAGTCATTAAATTTCATGAAGAACTATTTGCCGAGATTTAATTAAACGTAAAGTAAAACTGTATTAAACTTTATCCTTGATTTACAAAAAATCTCCCAAAGAAATAAGGCGGGTAGCAATTATTTCAGTTAAACTGCACAGAGCATATTATAGTTTAATGAGGATATACGAGCCCTGATCAAGGTATTGCAATAACATGCACCTGCTCCTCAAGTTCGAACGAGCTATCTCGTCATTATCAAGTGAAGTAGGCATATTATGGTAAGACTTTATTAGTTCATTCCATATCACCATGATGTGCATAATTTAAGATACATAGTGAAAAGTCTAAATAGTTTATGAACATTCATTATAAGAAATATATTTATCCAATTAGTTATTTTATCTTAGGGTGAATAAATCTCATGAGTTAAACTGATACTTAAATTTAATATTCGCAGAGTTTTAGAAGTCATGATGCCAGAGGTCAATTTGTAAGACAGTGTAATTGTGCATTTTTTGCGAGAATCACTTATAATATCGTCAATATTCACTTGTACAATATTTTCAATGCGGATAATAAAGTGATCGAAACCTCGAATTCAACGACAATTTCGACTCGACGGTCGTAAGACGGTCTCGACGTCATATCGACAATCCATTCATGCTAGTGTCGAAGTAGTAATGGACAGGCATAGTAAGACGGCGAGTTAAAATTTAACTACAAGCCTATATATAAAGTTGTAAGACAAAATTGTAAATAATAAGAAACTCTATAGTGTAAGTAGTAATTGCCTGAAATAGTGAAAAAAGTAGAAAAAGTCTATGTTGTTGAAGTATCAGCCAAAGTTCCTTAAATCTCATATTGCTGTGATGACAACTCAAAAAGAGTTTGTTTCAATTTTCGAATAAATCATGAAATTAAAAAGTTTCATCGAGTCAACAAATGCGGCACAATGTCGGCAAAAGTTCGACCGGACGTAAACCTTATTTAGAGAGGGGCAAGAGTAAAAGTCCTGGGGTCATTGACAACTGACGGATTTACGATCCGAGCCTCGGCTTTTCACTGTGAAATCTTTCGAATGTCATAACGATCGCGATGGTTCTGGAAACTTCAAGAACGAGAGTAAATAAATTGTTTAAAGCATATTTGGTAAAATTACAGAGTTTAATTGCTCCTAACTAGAAATTTTGAGCCGCGGAAAATAGGGATATAAAAAGTAGAGAACCTTTCTCTAAATACATTAATATAATCAACTGCAAAATCTGAGATGACCTCATTGGCACATTCACGTATTACTTGCCCCCTGGACCGTAAATCCATCTTATATAGGTAAAACGCTAACGTCGGTAATATTACAAGCGAAATTGCAAGTGCAATTTCCCGGAAAGCAATTTGTTTTTTGTTTAAAAAAAAGGTTTTGCCCGTATCTAATATGAAATCATCGATAGAAATAAAACATCGAGAGTCGAGGTTGTCTTATTTGTAATAATTACATGCTGGAAATCGAATAAGAAACTCTCACTCGACACCATAACTTCATCCTTTCACCACTTCTGGTTACCTATTCCTCTTGTTGTCACTTCTCCCACCGTCGCATCGCTATTCTTTTGACGTCAAGCCTTTCCCGAGACTCCGAGGTTCAAGATTGTCATTGTCAATGCCGAACACCGCAGAGCCAGGGCAATGAACTACTTTCGAGACTCGTTAAAAAATTTTCTAATCTCCAAATCTGGGTCAAAGTTGACTACCGGGCGTTACGATATTTACTTTAGATTGTTTTTTAAAATAAATTTATTAAAGAGATTTCGTGGAATTTAAAGATATTAAAAATTTTTTAACTGAATTCAATAGTTTAAAAAAAAATTATGTTCCCGTGTCTTCCTTGCTTTAAAAATTACGACACACAAATGCACTCAAATGAAAATATCAAATTGAAAGTAGAGTGTTTTCTAGATAATAACACCTCCCCTCCAAAGAATTTAATCCGAATAAACGACTTCCAGTTTCGTATGTCCCGCAGATAGTCTCCATGACATAACATTAACATCACGAATGAATAGCGAATTGCGCTCACCTTTCGTCGCATTTTCATTGGGAAATATTATTATGACACTAATTTGGGATGTGCTTCCAAAAAGATTAATCCTCCGATTTTGTTTAAACTCCGTATACTTATGTATTTTAACATGCTGATTAAATTTTCCTTTACCATGATTTCCTTTTACCCTTTCCCTTTTTTTTTTTTTATAAAAATCTATGTACCTTACTTATACATTATATATACAGAAGATGTATTGATTGTATAAAACAGGCATAATACGCAGTTTCAAGGAAATGGGAGGATTGGCGCTTTCGGAAGTTTATCCAAGAAAAGGTTGAGTGAGAAAGAAAATGATATAAAGAATGGTTATGAAAGGGGCGAAAGAAGCATCAGGAGAGAAGGAAAGCGATGTAGGTTGCTCTCTATAGTGGCGGTTGCGCGGCGGCCAGTGTCAGTGGCCTTGCTTTCTGCGACCCACTTTCCTACCCGGTACCACAGCAGTACCAGCAATGAAACTCACCGCGAGCAACACCTTCTTGCAAAAAAGATGCGGAATCACACCCACATGCAAACATCTCGTTCTCGTCAATTTCAAGTATATCGCGCAGCAATCGTACAGGTGATGCACGTACGCGTCAAAAGATTAAAAGAGGAGAGAAAGAGAAGCAAGTTGTGTAAAGAGTATAGGGAAATAAGAAACACAGAGAGGTCAAGGACCACCTACCACTACCATGTTATACCAAAATTTTCGGAACGCTATAATACGTACGGCACAGAAACCCAAACCTGACCGCGACCCTCCAGCAATTGAAAGACCTCGAAATTATTATGTAATATATCGACATGCAAAAACATCTAACGCTCGCTTAGCAAGCTTTATTTCGCGCAAATATTACATCCATTTTATTTAATATATATATTTTAATCAAGATTCTCGTTTTATTTATATTATTAATAAGAATTCACTATAAAAGTCAGTATTAGCTCTTTTGATTGATTACTTGGTTATTTTAATTATAAACCAAATACGACCAGAGATATACCTGAGATAAAATTAATTTCAAAAGCAGAATTCACCACCGACAGTAAAAATAGAACAGAGAGTGGCTAAAATTAAAAAACAATTGCGGTTATGTGGAAATGACAACTCGTTGAAACCTACTACAAGTTAGCCTGCAAGTAATAAATAATTACACGTGATTTAAGTTATTCCCCGTGCGGAAACTGTCCTGCTTAGCTAATTTTAAATGTTCGATTCGTGTCCTGTAGAGGCTCCACGTATTTTTAAATGACTTTAAAATCACTTGAAATCTCTTGAAAATTATTCATAAATCTTTTGATTATATTCTTTTAAAATCCTTTGACATTTTTTAAAAATCTTTAAAAATTCCTTGAAATAGTTAACAAAAATATTTTAAAATTAATTAAAA
This sequence comes from Synergus umbraculus, assembly GCA_900474325.1. NCBI lineage: Eukaryota > Metazoa > Arthropoda > Insecta > Hymenoptera > Cynipidae > Synergus > Synergus umbraculus. The sequence continues at coordinate 25,218 of UCOK01000006.1, read as the reverse complement.
ATCTCGAAACTATTTTGCATTTTTTTTTAATTCCTTAAAAACTCTTGAAAATCATTCAAAATTTGTTGAAATCGCTTTAAATTCCTTAAAATCACCTGAAAACTAGGTCAAACTAGGCCATCTTAATCCTTATAGCGAAAGGTGTGCAAAAATGAGAAATTTATAATCGAGCGCAGAGCGATTAATTAATTTAGTTTCTAGTTTTGTAAAAGTTCGTTTTTCTGATGCTTCAAATGTGCTTTCTGATACTTCTTATTAAAAATCCTATAATTAATGAAAAAATCTTTGCACGCGCGATGCTTTCTTGAATAACATTTGGTTAAATCAACCAAAATATTTGGTATAATATTGTAAACCTAACTTTATTACCCAAAAAATTTGGTTAACCATATAAGTATAGTAATGCATTTATTTAATTGATTCAACCATATTTTTGTTGAATCAATATGGCTTCAGATTTCGAAGTGACTAAAATCTATTTTCGATATAATCGCAACCTCTTTTTTATGATGAGATAATCATCATGAGAAATTCCGGATGCTTTTAATCAACGCTAAATACCGCCCTAATCCAGACTCTAATGGGGATGTTATTGCAAGTACGTGTGTAGTGTGATACATTTGTTATATGTGTGCGCATGTCAAGCTGAAAAGATTGTAATGTATCATTCGTGTAAAATTCAACTAATATATATATATTGAGTATAATGCACATTTCTTTCTTATAACATACAGCCACAGGCATCGATCAACGCAAGCTTAGGACATTGGCCTTCCTTGTCGGAATTCCGACTTGACGTTTATGTAACTCATTCCATCACTTTCCTACTCATAAAAAGTACTCACTCATATACATAAACCTGTGTTATACATATATGCATTCTTGATGCTTTATAAGTACAAAATTGTGCATTTCAGATTAACTTTTCTATGATTATACTAATTTAGGGCCACACATCAAAAGTAGGAAAAACTGACCCAATAAAAAATTCTGCACGGGTATAAACTCAGAATGATGTTCATTATTTTATAATGCATCAGGAATTATTTGGTGAAATCATATTTCTCAATTTTTATTCCTAGCCAATTTTCTGTAACGGACTTTTAATGATTGTATAATGAGACCAGACGTAGAAAATCGCACGACTTTCATTCTCCCGTCATGAAAAGATAGATTAACCTACCTATGGAAAGATTCTAGGTCTCGGACTCTACAATGAACAAAATTGCAGAGTAGTTTGGCAGAGCGAAGCAAACGAGAGACTTTCGAATGTTCGACTGCACTTGCTGGAAACTTTCTTCGGGCCTCGAGAAAGCCAGCAGTCACTCCCTTATAAGCGCATTTCATAACTGGTTAACGTTCCGTAACGTGAGAATAATGAGCCCCGTAAGTAAACAGCATAAATGACTTTTCCACTGCTCAATCATAACTCAATTTTTTTTATTATCTGGTACGTTCTCGAAAATCTGCGCTATAATAAAACTTTTTCATATTGCCTTAATATTATACGCGCGCTATACATATACATATATATATATTCATAGAGGCTCTTCAAAAATAAAGATTTTTTTCAATTTCAAGGCAGGTACAACATTTGATTAGATGAAACTTAATCTCTAAATTCTATTCTATAAAATAGAAGTCTCTAAATTCTATAAATCTTCTAAATTCTAAATCTCAAGCTAATGTCTTTTTTCTTTAGAAGTGCATTGTCTTTGAGAAAAATACCACCTCGCGGGGCTATGTCACGGGCCACGTTTAGATTTCATGTGGATATGTATATGTGGCATGAGTCGACACGACGCGACGTTCCGCTTTCTTACCCTTCTGGGGCAGCCCCTATATTAGCTCCTGATCCTGTTACAATTTCCAGCGCAATGCAGTCGGAGCTAGGGGAATACTAATTATAATATAATACACAGAAAAAAAGTCTTACCCAAAGTCAGCCCATGTGAAAATTGTCCAATTGAGCCATTTTTAAATGTTGGTCCTTTATAGTCTCTCTAGAAGGCCCTCGCTAGGGCCTACAATGGCGTTGCTTCTCTTATTGTTTTTTAAATTTTTCTATAAGCCAAGCTGGGTTCTAACAGGGGCCTAAGTATTTTCCCCTTTATTATTATATTTTTCACAGAGAATATTCTACATCCGATCGCCTTTTTGAAAATAAGATAAAAAATTACTCTAGATATTAGCTTAATTCTATTTAAGCCCTCGGTGTATAAGAAGGCTCACTGCAGAGATAAATAATTGTCGCATTCGAATGCCTAGATGCCAGATTCAATTGAAAGTATTAATATCCAATCCAATATCAGATCCCATCGTACATTTTTCTCATATTTTTCTCGTCAAAGGAGCTTCCTAGAAAACACGCATTAACCTACGTCAATGCGACATATGTAATCGTATCTGATTCTCAGTTTTGCTTCCGTGATGTAGGATTTTTACGTAAATTCTCCCCTAGTGCATGCATTATTATGACTCAGAGCCGGTAAATTGTCTATGCGGCGGCGACACGACACACGCACCACGAAAGACTTATTGTAAAAGAGTCTACCGCACAGCATGCACACATGTATATAATTTACAAATGTAAAATGTATATTGTATATACTCTATACACTCTACTACACGTAACCCGTATGATGCATTCAAGGCTACTCGTCTCGTCGATAGTTTTGTTGAGGAAGGTTATGGAGAAAATTTGTTACATGACGTAAGCAATATAGTCACAACGGAAAAAGGGGGAGTCGGTATCCTGCTGCTGAGGTTCGAAGGAGTCGAGCTATATAGGGAAAGGTACATACAGGAAAAATAAGGGTGACCGCGCGTACTAATCAGCATGCATATTTTACTTTTTCATACATTTTGTAAAAGAATACAGTAAAAGACAGATAGAAATATGAAGGTTTTTTGAAACTAGAAATATCAATTAATATATAATTTGTAATTCGAATTTTATTGACGCTTAATTTCGTTGGGTTTTGATGAAATCCTATTCTAAATACAATAAAAAGAGAAAACAATGGAGTTTCAAAGTCCTCATGCACTTTTTATAAAGTTTGCGTCATAATTCTAGGTATACGAATTTCAAAAGTGCATAAAAATTAATCGTGAGAATGATTTAGTCGTTAATCGATTGAAAAGCAGTGTGTGGTCACGCGTATGTAATCGGAGGAAGTCGATCGTTGAACCTTGATTCCATGCAACTTAAGCGAGGTGTGTTCATACATACGATCGAAAGAAATTTTGTCGACACGACACAAGTTACATACACGTATTGCTGTTGCAATCATCGTTCATCGACCCTAAGCACCTATCTGTCAAGACGAAAGAACAACAGATCCCGCGGCATATTATGCACTCTTCCTCGAAGACAGTTTGTGCATATTAACTGCGCATGTGCATATCGTGATATGTCTACGTGTCGTTTATTAGCTTGGCTGGCTAATTTTGTTTTTTCTTATACCTCGAAAGCTGAGACTAAACAAGATCGCTATTGGATAAATATCCAAATGAGAATGGAGTTATAATACATTGATAGTTAAAAGATAAGAAGAATAAACAAATAATATAATACATAATAATATAATCTTATAGTAATTACGTTTGACCGTTCGCATCGCTGCAGTAGCATCAAGTTTATTGCTGGTTTGCACACCTAACTTGAAAATATTCTAAAATCTGTTAAAGAAACTATGAAAGTGTTGTGACAAAAATGACATAGTTATATTTATATACAAAAGGTTTAAAATTATTGATTTTCAAACCACAATTCATTAATTAAGAGTGAGATAAATGCATAACATCTTCATCACATCAAGGTCAAGTGATGAGAGAAAGATACATATATTTTCTGTCTGCATGCAAGCGCAAGGCAGAAAGCACGTACCTTTATTCATAGATTTAGAGGAGAGAGTACCCCGTGCAGAAATTTCTATAACTTCTATATATGTATAGGTTTTATACGCGAGTAACAAAAGAGGTCAATAAGATCTTGAAAAATGAATATAAGGGGTGATCATCATCTTAAGTCGTAAATTATTCTTATAGAACACATGATTTAAGCCATTTACAAAACGACATTGAATAATGTGAGAATTACACGTTTATTGCACGTCTGTATGAGACTATGGGCATTTTATAATTAGACTTAAGTATACATCAATGTCGCATATATCAAGGGAAAGTCGGTGAGATTGTGTTCGCAGATTATAGAAATGGCGCATACAATTTGCTCCTGTTAGTTAATAATTCCATAGACGTCACTGTGTGTTGGTTACGGTCCTTTTGCGAATGAATGTAATATGTCGACACGTGTTATGACACGTGAAAGCGCAACAAAACTCAGCTGTCATGTATCTTCATTGTAAAAAATTAACATTTCCGAGTGCTCTATATATTATACGTGATCGCTTTTTGTGCTTCGATCATTATACTCCCTTGAAAATTTAGATCCCCAAAATTAACTTTTTATTCGGCGAGAAGAAAAATAAGATTAACAAAACTGTTATTATTTATCCTTTTCGGTATAACTTCATTTGAATTAAACCAGGAATTGATTGTTTAGAAACTGAAAATTCAAAAATAGAGACTTCTATTTTTTTCAGCTTCTATATTTAAATAATTCACCTTGCAAAGTGCAGAATTTATGGTCTCTATACAGAAATTGTAATGGGATTTTCCACTGAGAGAATCGTGATCGTAAATCTCACTGCTGGCAAAAACGGGAACAACAAAAATGTTTTAAGCGACTAGAAAGTTTCTTATAAATAGACGTTATAGAAAATCTGTATGCTTCAATAAGATGAATAATTTTCTACAATTTTTATATATACGTATATATACATATATATAAAAATATGCACAATATATTTGAGCAAATAAGGGTCAATAAGACTATAAGTGCTAATAAGTTTAGGACTTGCCAAGATCATCATTAGCATGGCCATTGTCAGTTTAGTAAAATGTTATGTTGTCTATTATAGTTAAATAAGGGTCGTGTGGTCAACTTTCTCCTTCGACCTCCTCTTCCGCCATCGCGTGACTACAACCTATTACCGTCGAACAGTAATAGTTACCTCTTGATTATGCGAGTGACAGCATCGGCTCGATCGAGGTGTCTAGATACACGATTTTACGTGTGCTATCTTATTATTAAGGCACGTCAATATAAACGTTTAGCCAAATGCAGATGTGCACCTTATTTTCATTCAGCACTCACGGCAAGAAGAACACGTTTTGGACCCGGTAGACAAAAATATAACGACAATAACGATAATAATTATCGTCATTTATAATAGCGATAACTCACGACTTGGCGCACCATATCTTTTCATGACAATTTACCTGATGCGAGAAGAGATAGTTACGTGCAATTTCTATTAAATATATATTATCAGCGGAATATGGTACTTCCTATATTAGTTATTAGGAAACGACTGATTTTTCAAATTGAATTTATAAACGAAACATATTATTTAAGTTTAATTATGTTCTCTAAATCCTTTTTATATCTGAGTATTTCAAGAAGGGTGAGATAAAAAATAAGAGCTTCAAATTCATCGGTTTATAAGAAAAAAACTTCTATAAAAAGTCGACCGATTAACGATGTGAAAATTGGTGTCACGAAAAATTCCTGCGATTTCTCGAAACAGAATTACGACTTCCTTGTGTACTTAAATTAAAAAAATCGGATGTTCCTTGGTAAGAAAAACATAGCACCGGAATATATTAATTAAGTAGCGTAAGGTAAACGTACTATCGGACGTTCGGAACCCGGGTTCACTGTCTACTTTCTCCGTCCTCAATATTATCATAGATCGCAAATCATAATAACTCACTAACTCCCACCAAAAGTAGCATTCCATGCATTTTGGAGGCCCCTTTCATATTATACTACGGAGAATACCGCGCGCGCTCGGTGTCAATATAATTAGAGGTCAGTGAACAGAGAAAAAATGTGTCATCACATTGCATTGACTCATATAAACGTAAAGAAAGGAAAGATATTTTTAATAACGGAATAGAAGAGACAGTAAACGAAAGTATATAACCGTAACCATGCACCCTTAAAACAACAAACAATTTTGAATATACTTTATTCAAAATTTTTATTCATATAACTTGATTTAGGAAGTATATGATCCATGTGTTTTAAATGCGCAACTGCATGGTTCTGGAAAGCCTCGTGCCACTAAAGACGTATATTTAGCGAATTAAAGACAAGTGCCAATCAATTTTGCAGCTTTACATACGCATGTGTAACTTGAGCATCATCTACAACGTCAACAAAAGTGAGTACACGTCTTCATTTGAAATTACTCCGGCCAATTTTAAAATTAACCACGATGCATGTCACTTGTGAATATGTATAAAGTGTAATTTGTTACTCCTGGCACTATTTTTTGCATATTGTCTCATCTACAAAAATATATATCGTATAAGTTGGGGAGAGATGGAACATGGTTTTTTTTTCTTTTTTTTTTTTTTTTGATCGGCTCACATTTTATGATGGTGACTTATCCGCGAACCAGCTGTAATGTAAGTTTCTCTTATTTAAACCTTTCACTTTAGAACCGCGATATCGATTTTTTATTTAATTTAAATTTTCATAGTATCAGAAACCAAAACTAAAAAAGAAAAAGAAAAAAAAAATTTGAGGTGAGATGGATTTACATTTATACTGTACAATGAATAAAACTTTTCCATAAAATCTATAACTCACATTTTGAAGTATAAACATCCATGTATGATCTATTTGCGTGACCGACGAAGTAATAATGACAAATTGAGGAAAAAAGGCATGATAAACTAACATAAGATACGCCAGATATTTGAATATCGCTTTGCGGACATCCGGGATGCATTCAGACTAGCCTCCCATATCCTATGTAGTTTGTGTCATTAACCCTGTATGCGTTGGTCGCAGCCTTGATAATATTTCAGTAGTCAACATCTCTACGACTCGAATCCTTAATCGATCAATATGAGATAGGATAAAATGTCAAATTTTGTTCCAAAAGTCGAATTTTTTGCTATTACAATATGAAATTTCATCGAAAACGATTGCATATTGAATTTGAAGATTCATCTTCTATACACTAATATAGTTTCCCTCAAATTTCGTCCTCTTTCTTTGGTGACACCGATTTAAGGAGATGATGCGATTGCTCTATTTTCCAACAAGAACCGGTGCATCCCTTCCCTTTATAAGCAGGTATCGGCTTACAATGATGCGTAAATTGCCGAGGAAGTTGAAATCAGGTCGATGATGATGCTACCCAATATGCTTTGTGCAGAATCTATACATATACGTGCATTGCATTGTAATGATGCGTCGAGAAGAACATAATGAACTCTGAATTGAAGTAAAAACGGGGCATCGAGTATAATTCCGAACTCTGCGTCGTGTCGCGCGCGTCAGTACCACTGCTCGATCCTCGTAATCCGGTACAAAAATACCAAGGAGTTAACGGTGTTCTGCCCTCGATAGCTACCATTGTGAAACTACATACATATTGTGACAGAGGATCCGTCGTATTTACCGCTTCCATCACGACATACTTTTATACCTCGTCTCGCGACTTACTTCTCCTTTTTCTCATCTTCTTATCTTTCCAGTGGACTTTCTACGCCGACCTTCCCCAGCAATCACTTTCCTTCAATCTCCACAAATTTTCCTACAAAATTTTTCAAATCTTCTTTTATCGGTTATACGTATTGCATTATATATGTATATAATACATACACGGGAATAATCGCAATTTTGATCATGTCTCGGTTAATTGCTGCGGTCAACAGTGTAGTGCTCCCATCGCGGGCTCCGCACACTCTCTCTACCTACATATTATACATATTGCATGCATATTGTCGATATTTTTGGAAAAAGTATCGATAACTTCAACGTCCCTTCGCGATCCTAATCTGACCTCATTTCAAACTTTCGAATTTCTTTTGGTTTCGCTGTTTTCGCAAATTAAAATTTTATTAATAGCGTTAATATTAATATTCAAAAACTGACTGATTGTGGAAGGACAGGTATTCGAAGCTAGAACGTTGCATTAGGTGTATTTTTATCCCATGAATGTGTCGTGTATAAATAAGGCTTTATATAATATACAGCATAATAAGAAAAAAAGAGATCCCAATAACTTGTAGCCTCGCGATAACTGTTATACTGCGATATTCCGATTATTCGCAATTATATAAAGATTAACACGCATATACTATTTTAAAAAACTTACGTAATCGAAAAAATTGTTAGTTACCTTCGATTAATGAACGCTCTAGTTATTTTTTTTCACCACGGGACAAAAGATGTTTATAACAGACAGCAGATAGGCGCAAAAAAAGTTAAATGTATTCAGTGGAATTTTACCTTGAAGAATCAAATGAACCGAATCAAGTTGCAGATGTGTTTGCTTATCTTTTGAATACATAATAGAATTTATTAAATTAGTTTATTGGGTAATTGTATCGAATAATCATATGTAATTATATACCATATAATAGTAATATATAAAACATCTTGTTCTTCTTCTAATGTTTATAATTTATATTTATATGTATATTTATTATACATCATTTATATTTATAATTTGTATTAGCAGCGAGAATAAAACTTGTGCGTATGTGAATACTCGCATTCACACAAAAAGGACAAAGGCTCGGTGAACAATTGAAATTTAAGAGACAGGAAACATTTGGGGCACGAGTGCGCGTGCTATCTTATTCTTCGGATTTTTTACACGCTTTTTCAGTGTTCAGTGTTCACCATTCACCTGGTAAATCTACTTCTCAAACATCTATTGAATCCAATATTGGAAAGACGAAATTTCACCCCCTGACCTAAATATATCTCAATACAAATTCTTTCTCCATTTTTCACCACATATGTTTTCTAGACCACGAGGTTCGTAACCTACTTTTTTGGCAACATCACCACATATCACAAACTGCGTATTATTCTCTAGACCAATTATTGTATTATCTATCCTTTGCTCATCTAAATTTACTATATATTAATGATTTCAGTTTATTTCTTTCCCTTATATCAATCTCATATAAATAACGTAATTCACAATATTTCTGTAAGCATGCTTGCTGAATCAATGCAAGTCGCATCATTATAAAATTATTATCAATGTCTATATAACAACAAGCGTGTGAGAACACCGAGGACTGAATCAGAATTCTGCTTAGCATTACATATATTGCCGCGAATAAGGGATACACTCAGCAATATTCTAGAATGTAATCATAGCTATAGCCGAATCATGAGTAGTATCGATGTAATCAAAAGAATTACCACTTAACATTTTGTTATACTAATGGGAATATGCCCTTGTCTTAGAAAAGTCCGACAAAGCGGAAAATGGATATAAAATCATGCAAATCAAATCTTGACAGGCAGAGATTATCATACCGCTATGTCGCATCGCTATATGTATCGCTCAGTAACCTATAACGTGTGTTATTTACCTTGTAATGTTCAACTATGTACACGCTAAAATATGCTGATTATCAGGCAAACATCAAAAGTCTTACGCAATACGTTGCGGTAGTCGCAATAACCTTGTCAATCAGAAAATGATAACGGCGATAATTTATACACATATGCAATCAACTTTATTGTGCGGACTTTATATTTAAATGTAAAAAAGTTTAAATATTATTTTATGAATACAAGAGACCTAATTTGTGTTAATTTTGTTTGATCTAGAGAGTCTGTATATAATGTATAATATGCATATATTAGCAAACGCTATTTTTATTCATGGATAATAAATGTGGTATCATGAAAAATTTTAATGACGCACGCAGGACTGCAAAAAGATGCGAAAAGGTAAAATTCTCAAAATAAGTGAAACAGATGTATAAATTCAATATAAAGTGATGAAATAGGTGAATAAATTTAAAATACATAGATGAAAAAAATGTGAATGTCATAAATATATATATATATATATATTAATAGTTATTCGTTATTCCGAGATGAATCATAACGACTGACTGTGTCTGGGAGCGACAAAGAATTCGCCAGCGCATAATCGTGTGACCAGGATGATATCCTGCATCGGACAAAAGTGACCTTGAGGGCTGTGCTGATCAGGGTCGACCACGTTGGTAGGGCAAAGCCCTCAAGGCCATGGACTCATGAGCATTCAATTTACGAGTTTAAGAAAGCATTTTATATAAACTCCCTGTGGCACACAAATTCTCGAATCCTTTCAAGAAGACATAATGTAGGTCGCTTGTCCGAAAGTTCAATCGTTTCAATTAATCTTTTTAAGCACAGTAACAAAATGTACTCAACAAATGAGCACAAAAAAATATAAATATAATTAAAAGGAACACACGAGATAGAATTCACAGCTATAGATCAACGACAATTATTATATAGCTACACTATAATAACTCTGTCGTATCAAAGGAAATAATAATTATCTCATTCGAAATTTTTAAATTACGAATCAAAATTCATATCATTCGATTCTCCGAGAAATAGTTTTCCACATTACATTATTATTTGCAGCATAAATAGTCCGTAAATAGCATGCGTAAGAAACATACATAAGAAACATATACGTAAGTAGCTTAATTATGAAATCATAATAATTACATATAACACGTACATTTCCCGTACAAAATTATTCATTGCTTACATACATGAATAACTAAGTTATGCAAAATATGCGATTACTTATATTCAGCTCTGTACCCTGCTCGAAAATGCTGCTGGACTGCAGTAAAAAAAGAATCGTCAAATGCCTGTTTTGTACGAATGTAAATCATTTCGAAAAACTCATTCACGAGATAATTATTTTTTGAAATAGATATATACTTAGTAGCGCAATGAAATTCATTTGTTCTACACAGATTTATGCGTGTAATCTATGTCGCTCGGAGATTAAGAAACTCGTAGAACAGAAAATACGACTAGTAGAAAGTAATTTATTGCACTTATATTGTAGTACATACAGTGCAGTTGTGGCGGAAATGTATGTACATTTCATTGACAGTTTGTGTGCGGTACAAGATTCACATTCACGTAGAACGTGAGCACTCAGCAGTCGATGAAGACTGCTTTCTCCAAGCCAGTTTAGCTAGGATTTCCTGTCTCCTGTGTGAGGACGTGATCTTGGCGCTTTGCTTCGCGATTACGCCTTGCGTTACGTCCTCGGCACGCTCTCCATTTGTTACCGCAATTATACATAAATACCGATATAATAGGAAAAATACCAAAATTTTTCAAAAGCATTTTTTTAAGAGAAACCACCACTCTAAAACTCTAAAATAAAACATTTTTTTTGCAATTTTTTTGGATTGAAGGAAAACTAAGAGGATTAGTATTTAAAGGCGTTATTATAACCGTTATTATTTGTAAATAACTATTATTTACAAATAATACAAAATGGCAACGCTAGACCCATTCTCTTCTTCTAAATTCTTTAAAATACGTAAAAAGCTCTTTAAATTTTGTAAAATTTCACAAACTCTTTTAAAAATCATAAAAATCTCACGAAATCCTTTAAAATTCCATGAGGAATATTAAAATCCCTTAAAATTACTTTAAAAAATATAAAAATCCTTAAAATTCTTTGAATTCCCTAAAATTTCTCAAAAAGCTCTTAAAATTTCAACAAGTCCTTTAAAATTCCACTAAATATTTTAAATATTATACAAATCTCTTGTAATCCTTTCAAATTCCCAGAAAAACCTCTTAAAATCTGTTAAATAAACTATAAAATCTATATATGCAATACGACAAAAATAACATAGTTAGCATAAAGGTCAATTTTTATTATCCCTGACAAATTTTTTTTTCCTGAAATTTCCCTGACTTCCCTGACATGAGGCCTGAACCCTGTATAAAATTAAAAAAAAAAGTAAATACATATATAGGTACTAAATTTTTCTTATGAATCGAGTTTCTCGAGATGTCCTTTTTTGGGATTGATTCCTAATGAAGTTTTTTCATCGATCTTGAGACAGCGATCTGGTTTTCCTAGTTAGCTGATGATTACGTGACGAGTTAGAAGAAAGTCAGCCAGTTCATCGACACCTTTTACCCATGATTCAACGCTGTCAATCCGCGAGTGTCAGGTAATTCCGAAGCATCTCGAAGTCCTCGCAAGCTTTTTTCCTCACATTTATTATCACTCTTTTTAAGTGAGTTTTATTTTATCAAGGCTTTGTAACGGTATCGTCTGTATCCATGAAGAAATCACTCCGTCATCGTTGTTCACGACCTAAAGAATTAACAATGCACACATTCGCCTATTAGACAAATAAGAATTCGCCCCGATATAAAATAATAGCGTTATTCCAGCAATTTCCTCATGGTTTACATCACAACACGGTTAAAATCCGCAGATAATTGTAATTCTGAGAAATCAATTCCCTAAGACGACGATAAGCATTGTAAAATTTTTATTTAAAATTCTCGTATAAAATTAGACACAAAAGACATGTGATCGAAGACGAGTGCAAAATAAGAGAAGCCGATAATGGAATTGTACTACTCTCTTATGGATTTAAATTAAAATAACCTGCTCTTCGAGATCCTCGTGGAATTGTCAGCAAATCTTAGGAGAAACTAGCGGCTAAGATGTTACTATATTTTATATATATATATATTATGTATGAAATGAAGGAGATGAGTATTATTTCTTGCTACAACAGCATCAGAATAAAATAGATCCTTAAGATTAATAATAACGCACTTTTTATATTCATTCATTTTATACCAATGTATGCTTTAAATTTAATTAAACTCAACAAGAGAGGGTAAAGCATGCACTTTGATATAAAATAATGTCGGGCAATAAACTAATCAGTCGATAAGTGTAATCGCTTTCGCATAATGTAACAATTTAGTATATATATACATATATATCACTTGCAATGATAAAACTTTAGTTTTGCAGTAAAGTAATCTCTCTCGTATAAAAAGCATATTTTATAGTTCGCTGACTTCTCTCGTCTTCACTTATATACGTTCATCATCCACTTAAGATACGAGACATTATTTCCAGCATACAATGTTGTTATTTTTCGTTTATTTCGTGCGTCACTATATATTATATACTACACTGACCTCATCTTTATTTCTCTCTCAAATATTTTCTTTATTTTACATATTTAAATGTAACATTAATGTATAAAGGCAAAATTATAATCCGACATTATCTTGTTAGACTTTCTGGCATGAGAAATTAATATGCAATATTCTAATGCTCGGCAATTAATCTACTTATAAAAACGCATAATGGTACAGATATAAATAAAAATAAAAAATAATCAATCTCAGTCATCACATTATATATCTATTGTTATTATAAAAAGTAGGTGAAAAGCTGATTTTTTATAAATAAAATAGATGAGAAATAGTAGGTAACAGAAAATTGAAACAATTGATCAATTGAAAAAGGATGAAAAGGTGACATATTGACAAATAGGTGACAAAACACAGGTGAAATAGGTGAATAAATTGAACATACATATATTAGGGAAAAAAAGGCCAGTGAATATAGGTGATGACGACAGCTGTGATTGCCTACATGAAAAATTACATTTACTGTAATTGAAGTGTCGACCCTCACATTATATAATTATGTAGTACAAGTGCAATGCACAATACATGTATTTATACAATTTTGATCATACAGCGGATTCAAGAGCCAATTTAACGCGCCGGAGTCACTGACAGGCATTTACCTATATCATTGACCTTAAGCACAACTTAAGTCAAGGGCTTGTTGGAAATTTTCCAATATGTATGTATAATACCAGTGACTCGATCCCGCACAATATTCTTACAAATGGACCGACTTGTAGGTATACACGCACGTAACGGCTTCGTCTTTTTATCGTACATTTCACCTTTCTACTTTGCAATCAAGCACTTTCATATTGCTTTCACTTGGCCGATGAAAGTATCGTCCGCAAGCCAAGTAGGCTCTACGTTTTATACACTGTGATCGATAAATATCCTACTCAAATTTTCTGGACGTTTCTCGGTCGACAAACAGGATACACGACCCAGTTAATGTTACTACTTTGAGATTAAGTACAAAATTACACTACATTTGTGAAATATGTGGGGGATACGCGGCAAATATAGTGCCCATAATAGAAAATCCTCGATTAAAAGTAAAATACTGCATACAAAACTAAAATATGAGCGATAATAAAATACATCTCATCTAGATCAATATATCTTGTCTATGCTTTTTCTGCATGGCGGTAAAGTAACATAAGATTAATTATAAATAATGAATTATTGCGATTTTTGGAAGCCGATCCAAAAACTAACTAATCATAAAAATTAGGCAATTAACTTTATTACCTTAATTTGTTCTCATATTTATCATGGAAAACATAAATTGATATTTTTTAAGTATATGTATTCTAATTCGTCAAGAATTGGCCAATTTTCGTAACACAGCATATTAAATACGACGAATTACAAAAAAGAAAGATAATAAAAATACAATCTTAGTTTGGTAACACCCTGTGTATGACAAAATAGTTAGCAGTACAGTATGCAACACTCTGAGCACGAGTGAGACCGCATTAACGTCACAGTCCGTTTTCGTCTGTAAGATTCGGAATTCCGAGGCCAGTGAACTCGGCTATAGAGACCTTAACTTTATACAACCTTTGCTTAGAAACCAGGTCGATTACCTCAGCCAATTGAGAATTATAATCAAATTACGATGAGTTGCTACTTTAGTGTCATCGAAATCAGTTTTTCTGCGATAATCATCACTGAAATTTTTTATTTATCCGTCTATTTCAAAATACATACATAAGTGATTCAACCTCTTTAAATGTCAAGAACATTACTTTTCAGTTTTGTGAAATTAATCCATAAACATACAAATAAATAAAAATTTATAAAAATACCAATAAAAAAGTTACTTCTAAGGATCTAAAATTGTAGAATTTCAAATTGAAATCATCATGTAATTTTGTGTCTTATTTATATACGCATATATCTATTTAAATATTATTAATTTCCCACATATGCAATATGTTTCCTGTGGATGTATAATATATTGCTAGTTTGAAATAATGTTAAATCTTAATGTTGATACAGTTTAAGCGCAAGAGACACGTTATATTATACCTCATACTCTATTGCAGAAATTGAGCACTGTGTTTTTTGTGTTTGCTGGAAACTCTCACTCGTTCATCATGGAATCTCGTCCCGAATGGAAAGCTAGGTTTTACAATAGAAAATTATCATCGCTACATAGTGTATAGAATGTGCAGAAAAGCAAACCTATAGCTACGAAGTGTATTCGCATGCGCAATCCCGATTACACCTGCATCGTCACTATTACTTTAACAGTTACACTTTCTCTCTAACGTCTCATCGCTGTTAGGAGAGAGTAACGCAGTAGGTACTGTTTCGCTCTCTGAGAAAATAATCCTCGTTATAAGTATGCCGATTACTAGAAATGTACATTTCACATATTCAGAAGCCAAGTTTGTAACGACTAAAAATTATTACTGCTGACTTGAAAAAGAATATTAAAAAAAAATTTATATATTTAAATATAAAATAGATATACTCTCTAAATCTGAACCGCAGCGAAAAACCTACCAAACCAGTGAAATTCGCTGATGAATCAGCGGAATTGCTCTCATAGAGGGCGTGAAATTGAAATAAAATTGAGAATCTACTCTCTACAAAAAAATAAATTTATGTGAACTTTATTATGGCAACGCGAGGTTTGCAATTCAATAAACGTTCATTATTGTGAATCGTAAAATGAATATTATTGGAACGTCGTCTGATCAAAAAAGATACCTACGTGGGCGAGGAAAAGTGCGGTAAACGCTTAATTTAGCATCGAGATATTCTTTAATGGCCTTGATGCAACGCACATGCACGAATCTGATTGCGAGGTGACTGACCGATACTGCAAGGTTAAGACCATTAATTTTCTGCAAATTGATAAATAATTATCAAAACTTTCTGACGCATTAAAAGCTAGACTGAAAAAATTGCAAAATTAGTTGACACGTGCAGGATCGTTGAGAATGTGCGCGACACATGCAAATGGTAATTTGGCGATCAAAGTAAAGTGTACTGTGCAAGGATCAGTCACCGCACGAGTTTAGAAATAGTTTTTGCGCACAAAGAGTGTCGACTTTTCTTCCCGCACATCAGATGTATCTATGCAAAAATTGCTGCATCAGGTATACAAATGCAGACATACTATAATAATCATCAGTTATATGTATAGATATACGACACATATGTAATATTTAGTGCGACACTTAGACTCAGGCCAAACTATGTCTTATTCACAGATTGTCAACTGATGAAGATAGATAGAATTGTTGCGGAATATTTTCTTTGAAAATCTGCACGTTTCATTTTATCTTAAATCCGACACGTGTCAATTATGTATTTGTATAATAGTCGCAGACACGATCGATTCAGTAAGAAAAATGCATGCGCGGCAGCCGGAAGTTTATTATACATTGCCAAAAATGGAACATGTATGCATGGATGCATACATAATTCTCATTAATGATCTCTCAGGTTGCAGGCGAAACATTGCAGTTGGCACTTTCGCAAAATTAACAGTTGGTTGTGGCGAGAAACAATAATGCAGGCAGTCAAAAGTCAAGTTTCACTATTTAAACTAGAAAACTCTCCTGTGAAATGTTCTAAAAAAATTTAATGATTGCTACAATTTTTTAAATTAATTATGATGAATAAGTGATTAATTATATATTTTTTAATTATAGAAATATAACTGTGTATTGACTCGTCCTGAAGTTGCAAAGAAAAGTAAAGTGTTTCACTAGATTTCTATGCATTCATAGTTTGATCAGCATCGTATAAAAAATAATTCTCGAAATAAACCCTATAAATGAAAAACCAGGTACATATACGCATCTTACTCCTCTCTATGTGACGATGATCGCTTTCATCCCCGTACCAGTAGAGTTCAGACCCAGCTAGTCTTGTTTGGTCGTCGAGGCCAAGTTAACAAAATTACATAAAAAGTGAAGGTGACCTGTGCGCGTGGTGATTCATGGGGGCTGATGCCCTCGTTGTCTGGGTGTTTGGCACGAAGTTAGGGGAAGAGGTTCTCCTCACTCACTCGGTTGGTTGCCCGACCCAACTCCCATTCTTTGTTTTCGAGCTGTTTATCGACTCGAATCGGTAGAAAGTCCCGAACCAGGTTCGAGAACCTGTGGCATGCATGTTTGTTTAGTGATTTATGCCTGATATTTGCTGTTTTTACCAGTAAACTCAGTAAAGCCAACAAAAGAAATGAGCTAACAAAATGTACATCACAATCTACAAAACATATTGCGCGATGTTGCGCGTCGAAAACAGGCAAAACTGAACTTGAACTTGCCAGTATAAAACAAAACAATTACAAAACAATTGTTTATCATCTTCTTCACATTACACAAGTTTAGGGTGACTAGACGTATTCAATTTTTTTGAACGCATAAAAAAAGTCTAATTTCCCGAAAATGTAAAAAAAATCTTGATTTTATCACTCGAAATTTCGAGAACATTTTTAACCAAGATTCTTGAACAGTCAAATGTTTTTCTTGTATTACTGGCAATAATTCTTGCTTTTCAATATACAGTAGAGTGAATATGTTTATTATTCTTATAGTAGTGCGATTTAATAATTTTTTCAAGATTCTTGATGATAATACCAAGAAAATATCGTCGAGTCAAGATCTTGAAAGTCAAGATCTCGTTTGAATGCATCACACTACTAGTACGTAATCGCATGAGGTTGATGAGTCGAATGCAATAATGCATCGGAAAGTGGTAAGAATATGTAAGTGCATATAACATAATGTGTATAGGAGCATCAGAGATGCGGCGAGAGTGGCTTGGCGCGCACAGCATCGCGGCACGACGCAATCTAATTAGTAGATGTATGGCTCGTTGCGTCGTTGCCTCCGCGGCGATGCCGAAGACATAAGTGGGGAGTCTGAGCCGCCCGCCACCCCGCGCCACTCCGCCAAGAAGACAAGCATGTTGCGGCTCTGGAGGGGAGTGCACATAAATTGAACATAAACTTCTCCCTCTCTCGCTCATTTCCCCCACGGTAACAGCCACCCACCCACCTACGTTCTCGCACGTACACTCTGGAGACTGGATATGCACATGAAATCCTACACAACACACAATCTCTCAACGCGGAGCAGCGTCCACACAGCCTTCTGCTTCTGCAGGCAGCCGCCTTTCCTCATCAAATCGAGTCAGACGACATTGGGCCATTGGGGCCGAGACCGAAACGAACAGCCAACTGAACCAAGTCCGAAGTCGTCGTCAGTACGAATCAGTTCGCAGCGCGACAGTGTACCGAGTGGACGTGATTATCGTCACCTCTCGAAGAGCAAAGTTTTATACGGTGCAGTTAACGTTATCAGTCCTGTCAGTTGAGTTTCAGCATCAGTTGGCGAGATACCGTCAATAAGAAAACATCTTCTCATCTCAAACATCTTTGGAATAATTTTTCTTCAAGAGATTTACCGAAAAATTTTTCTCAAGAAATTTTCCGAAGAATTTTTCTCTTAGCCAAGGCCAGGGTCGTGTGCAACTCTTGAACCCTTCGTGACCTCCGGAAGTGTCGTTTACGCGCTTTCATCATTGAGAACTGTGATTTTAGTTGATTATGCTCAGGACTTGAGCTTTGAATACAGTGATTTTGGAGAACTGCTTTGACTACTCAATATCGCGATTTATCAGCAAAAGTGGACCAAAGTTCGTTCGTGCAGTCGTGCTTAAAGGAACCTTTCAAAATTGGTGAGTAGTCAAGTGAATAATTGTCGTTCATGTTCAACATGACAATTTTGGATTTCTTCACCACTTTTATATTTGGATGTGTTTCGCGCTCCCCGCAAAATTATTAAATCGCAATGTCGGATTAACACGTGACCCTAGTCACGTCGGGTCTATGAACCGCAGCTGAGGAGATGCAGACGGATTTAGATGCAAAATCCATGATGAATTGACGAATTTAATTTAATTCTGTATAAAATCAAGATTGAAATTACCAATCGGTTATAAAATATTTTACCAGGATTGACGTTGGAATAGTAAGATTTTATTGTGAACTTGCAACGATTAGCATTCCTAATTTTACATAATTTGTGTAAATTTGCAGTGAAAGTGTAAAATTAAACCGAGAATCAGGGGACATAAAATTATATGCATAATTGATGTCCTCTGATTCTCGTGATGGTAATTTTCATCGGAATTTTTTATAGTGTATTAATCTTGCAAACTTACTATTTTAACCAGCAATTTCATTTGGTTAAAATTAATAAGAAAAACATCACTGTGTTTACTCCTCTGTGACTTTGCAGAATCGCGGGGGGAGTCAAGTCACAAAAATCCGGATTGTATTTAAAACTTGCACACTTGTTTAAAAAAACACGTTGACCCGCGGTAATCAAATTTGAACAATCGCACTCGCATAGCATTTATTAGGATGCATTTCTTGTTCCATTGCAGGCCAGAAATGACTCTCTTATCGTCAGATTGCGATGACGTTTTTCACTTCCTCCGGTTGCAGAAAGCGATAAGGTTTCAAAGAGGGAATTAAACATGTATTGAAAACTGAAAATTCCTGCATGCAGTTTTCTTAAAAAACACAAAAAAAATCATGTTTAAAATAGGATATTCAAATGTTAAGTTAAACATGCAAGATATAAATTAAACATCCATTAATCTCAGTGAAAAGAAATAATTGTTCATAGGCAAAACAAGAGTGCCGCCGATAGAGCTACATAGTTGTGAGAATGACGCAAGAGCAGTGATCTCTGTGGAATATACGTGCAGTACGTGATGCAATCGACTTGATAATTCTCTGCTGCGTAGACTCGTGTATACCTTTACAAATGATTAGGGCATGTTCTTACAATAAAGTTCACGAAGAAACCATCGCCGCCGCCGCGATTTAAGTTTTACGGCATATTTATAATTGCCACTAAAATTGCGCAAAGCGTATAGAAAAGTGAACTGTCAGAATTCCAGTTCAGCAACTATTGCTTTACATTATATGTATATGTACTCTTTTGTAATATTCAGAGTGTCGGATAAAAGTAGCCTTGAAAGTTGGCTCAAAACGCAACAGGTTCGATTATACTGCACATATTATATTACATATACATACATTACATACATTACATTGATGTGAGATCCCAGCATGTAAAAATATTCTACATAATTAATAAAATCATTTTTATGCAAAAATTTAATGCTCATTTTTACACATGGTCAATATATTATATGTATTAAATATATGACACAAGTTTAATTCAGGAAAATTATTCGGGTGTATATATCTTATCAGTCTAATCTGTGACTTGGACATATGTTGAATCATGTGAGAAGTGTAATCTGCGATTCTCGGAACAGAGCCGGAAAACCGGATGTTCAAGGGGAAGTCTGAGAGAACATTATACATACATGTATATGTATGTAGTGGGACGGGTTTGTACGCGACATCGCGATATTAGACTCGAGATATATGTATATGTGAACTGTGTATATGTATAACGAAAAAGAATAAACGAGATGGAGAAGGTTACTGGCACTTGGAGAGAAGGCCTCTTACGACAGCTCATGTAATGTGTTAGAGCGCTATACGATTGCGTCACTCGAGGTCGCGGAAACGACGATTCTCTTAATCGAACAGAAATCCGGAACTTGTTCCACAAAATATGTCTTCGCGCAATTAGCTACTTTTTTTCAAATGTCACCGGATGTGTCCGTTTTTGATGTGCCTATTTTTGATCAATTAAGAACAGTACAATAAATCGAGATATAGGTTCCTTGAATTAAATTATACGAATTAATATTTTCTGATTCGAATTAAATAGATTGTACCGACATATATGTTTCATGTATTTTACATATAACCTGGACCTTAAAAACTTACAAGGACTTATTTAAGTCTTACAAGGTTCTAGTTCTTATACTATTGTCTTCTTAAGTTTTTAATTCATGAAAATCTTGTTCGCCATTCATCAGTTCGTTTAATGTTTCTTATTCCTGGATTATGAAGGAAGAAAAAAAAATAAAAAATTTAAGCCTCGTAGCACGTGACGAGGAGGCTAGCAGCAATCGATCACGATCCTGAAATGAGAGCCCCCTTCCTTCTTTCATTGCTCGCTCCTTCTCCTTTAGACGTCCCTGCTTGCTCTTGATCCCCTTCCACACTTCTTCACCGCTAGACTGTCTATCGCACGCATAAAAGTGGGCCACGGCCTAATTTGCAGAACTCTTTCAACCTCGCAAGTATAAACGGTACATGCAATAAACCCAGTGAATTCGAAGCGAAGGACACACTGGGCTTACTTATGTCATTCGCACTTGAATTGTCCAATCGCTTCCAAACCGCTTTCAATAACTCATAATTTTTATCACTGCACATTGCGTAATTTCATGTCAGAAATATACACATATTATTAAATATATTCCTGATAACATCTGTCAATGACTCAGTAGTTCAGTGACTCGTTAAGTTTTAGCATGATTTTCAACTGTGTAATCATTTTACGAAATCATTGCCACGAACACTATATAAAAGTTTTTTTCTCTCTCTCTCTCTCTCTATCGGGCACATCCTTTCTAATATAGAGATCAAGCATATCGGCCGGACTAACGGTACGATCCAAAGAGACGATATACGACACTCGCTTATTACTGTATCATGTACATATCCATGCAAGCTACAATGGATATATGCATATATCTATGGATATCTAAAAACACACACACACACAGCCACCTGAAGATGAACAAATAACATTTCCAGGTATACATTTACATTGCTCGTCCATTGCGTCATCATTATAATTACAAGAATAGATGTTTCCCTCTTTTGGGTCAGATTTCTCTCGAAGCTGGCAAATCATTGCATCATTGATTTCATGCCCTTATTACTTCTTCACTCGTTATATACAGTTAGGGAGTCATAAACATCACCGTTAGATAACTTAATACTGTGTAATACTCCATGATCTAAGTGGAACAAAACAAACAAGTAATGCATGCATCGCATTCAAGAATTCCGTCTCTACTTTGCTTTATCCCCTGATAGTTACCGTTAACTGTCCTATTACGTAGGAATATTGTATACGCGTGTATACATATAAACGATGAGTACCAGTGAATTTTCAAATAGAGCTGTTGAATATAGAAGATAATGATATACCTGAAATAATTCTGTATATATATATATATATATATATAAGATTCTTTCAATATAACTATAACAGTTTGAGATAAGAGAGCAGCTTCTGTTTACACTAGTTTTTCTTCTCATAAACATTCGGCACGTGTAGCTTCGTCACGTGTTTTTTTAGTGGAACATGCTGACTTTGCAGAGGGATTTTTTTCCATGTACATATCTAATAGCTCATTCATATATTATATCTGCTGGATTATCTATGATCTTTGTAACTGCGACACTATTTCAAATTCTGAGGCTCTTCGTCATCTAGTATATGGCCACGTGCAATGTGTGTTGAGGGATGACTTAGTATATAGATATATGGCGCTTACTTTCCCATTGCGGTCACTGCTCACGTAATAGAAGACTGATATACCGTTATCGCCAGCTCGATAGAAGTCTCACGGAATGCCTTAATTCGCTTACATATTTTGTTTCTCAGTTATTATGTAATTAGTCCACCCGTCATATCTGTTAAAGCAAAGATAAACATATATTAGCTAATCGTGTTCAAACTTTTGCAAAAATGGATAACTCACTTTAGAGGTTTTTGCTTCGCATTTTTATAACAATATAGATTGTCGTCATGCCTTTGTTGATAATTTGTGCTTATGATAATTTTTTTTTAATTTATGGTAAAATATACATATCGTAATCCTGAATTATATTTGATTTTAGTCTTACAAATATTTTTTTCGTAATATAAAATTTTTCGACCCCTACATATACAATTCCGAAGTACAGGCGGCGAATACATTTTGGATAAACATATTGCGCAACTCTATTCCCATTTTACAGAATCTAATGTTGTTTTCTTTCAAGTAACTTTGTAATACCGAGAAAAGTAAAGTGTGACGCAAATTGAGGCATTGCGCACAAAGTTGAAGAAGCACGTGCGCGAGGAATAAACATGTACTATTGACAGTGAAATTATACCGCTATATATCTTTAATAAATTCACTGTAATTATTATAGTTCTATGATTATTACGACAACATTAGGTATTAAATGGCCTCCAGAAATGTCGAAATTGTGAACCATGTTTCTTATCTACAGAGAGTGACCTTTATTATTATAGCTTCGCACACGTGAACTACCATGCATGCGTGGATTTTTTTTGCATGCATACACGTGTGTTGTGTCACGTGTCAGCATCGCGTCATTATTATAGTCGCGCAACTATAGGTACATATTGCAAACTATCTCAATACATATTCTATAATATGATGATCGACATACACATTCCGGCGGCCACTCTGCGTTTCTATCTCCCGCGATATTCTTTTTCTATTATAAGTATTAAGTAATTACTCCCTGATGACGTGTCTGCACGATCAAAATTAACTGGAGGAAAGAAACCTACGACAAGGAACATGATTACTATTATCGATCATGTCTTATATATACGATAAATTCGAAGCCTTGTCACGTGGCCGACAATCGCGACAAGTGTTATTTCCACATGCGTCATTCACCATATATAGTACGATTTGTCCTTTTGATGTCCAATGCACGACGTAATCCAAGCCATCGATCGGTTTCCAGAGTAGTTCGCCACCAGAGTTTCCTATATATATATATATATATGCGTAATGATAACCGCGTAATTTTTCCTCTTAAAAAGACTAATCCGGTCAAATTCATTATACAAGCATCAACATTTCTTTATTTCGATATTTCTTTATTTCGAGAAATTCCTTTTATTAGTTTATTTACAACTTTAGGAAATTTGATAAGAAGTTAAAACTACCTTTGACATTTTTCTTGTAGAGCTTTCAAATTGCATTAGGATTGCACGATATTGCGACTTGGAAATTTCAGTAGTTATACCTATAGAAAATAACGATTTTATAATAACTCGAGGGTTTTTCCAACCTTTTCCTCTTTCCTTGAAATGTGTAATCTCGATCTCTACATAAAATGATCAACTTTACATTATAGTTTACCGCGGGAAATATGACGTGCTTTAATATACTTCTGTAGTCATCCGACTATTTTGGACTAGGCGTCATTTTAGTCATCATATTTACACGTACGTCATTCAGATATTCTGTGTTTTTCAGGTAATATACATGAGAATGTTTCATCAGTGCTAAGTAAGAATGAATCATTAGAAATTTTCTCGCAGTATGTAATTCTATTCCGAGAAAGTCGGTCAGTCACCCTTGCGATGCTGCAGGCGAAAAACTCTTCTTGTAGTAGAAAAAATTAGGTAATAATTAATTTATCTCCGTTTCGTTCAAGAAGAGGTAAATGACCTAGTTTTAGCAAAAAATATTGATTACAGAGAAAACGTAAAGTTGTTGTCGAAGATAAATTTGCTAACTCTCTTATGGTAAATAATATAGACCCTTAAAAGGAGTCACATGGCGTGATCATCTTTTGCGGAAATGCATGAATTATCTAAGAATAGAAGCCTTGCGAAATAAACGGATCAAAGTGGTAAACAACCACCTCCACTCGAATTCGTAATTATTTTCGGTATAAGATAGATTCGATTGCGTCTCCGCGAAGGTGAATTACGTGGAAAGATATGTTGGACAAAGTCCACAAGTCGTCATCCGGTATTTTTGTTGAGATCGTGAAGTGGGAAATTTTTCCTAAATTCTAAATAGAAGAGGAACAGATCCGGGTGAGGAAAAACGATTTGATTACAGTATACAGAAAGATAACATTCTCTTCTATTTACTTTCATCGGACGATATTTGTCGACATGACGCGTAGCACATCACATGATATGATTTAATTTTCAATGGTACACAAGCTCCCGTTAAATAATTATACTCGATTCCCTCAATATTAACCCCTCTAATATTAACAATCTCGTAATATTGATCAAATTCCTCCCTCAATATTAATTATGAGCATCTCTCCTCTCAAATTGCACTTGATAACCACTGCACATGCGTTGCGCTCGGTATCTGATTGATTGCTATTAATGACGGGATGAAAAGTATTGATAAATATATATATATAT